>CM051504.1:3197339-3220620 GCA_028031935.1 Paedocypris micromegethes
GGGGTATGTGTGTACAGTATGTCAGTTATGCTGTGTGAAGTAATTCTAGTGCAAAAAGAATAAAACAAAGAGGGCAGATGAGAACGACTGAACTGCAGTAAATTAATGAAGCTTACAATTCATTCATGCTCAAAAAAAGTTGAAAGAATGAAAGTTGAATCATCAAACAAGCATTTGCATGGCGAGATAAGCACTTCGCTGCACTATGCTGATATCTTTTCTTATTCACCATTTCTGTTTTCTACAATAATTGGCTGAAAGAAATGCCAGGTCTCTGATAATAACTACTTTTTATTCAACAAGAGCTTTATGCACCAATAATTTAGTTCCTAAGAACGATTAATTTTAAATAAAATATTCCTTGTTTTTTTATGGCATTTTCTTTATTTGAAATGCTGTGTGTTAGCCTCAATGTTGTTCTGAATTAAAATGTGAAAAATTATTGCTCATGGGATTTGTAGTCACCTGTTTTATTGTGTTCACCTGCTCTTGTCGTTAGGCCTTGTATTTAAGTTGCCACCTGTGTTATTTTCGTTGTCCGTCATTAACGTTGCACCTGCCGAGTTCCAGTGTTGTATGCTGCCGCATTTGTGTGTGGTGATGTACGAATCTGATTTGATGGAGACCTGTGTCTGAATCACTGTTTTGGTTGTGTTGTGCCTAGTTATTGTTTTCCCTGCACTTACTAGTTAATTACCAGTTTTAAGATTCTTTTCACCTGTGATTTCCTCACTAGTTTGTTCACCTTTCTCACCTGTTTTCAGTCTGTCAGATCTTTAAACGTGTCAGCCAGATAAATGTGCTAATCTCATTTCATTTTGGACCATTAGGGCATCATGACATAGTGGGTAGTGATCTCACCTCTTTTTTGACCATTTTGAGACTCATGGTGCAAGTTTGAGGCCCGGTTGGGGCACTGAATGGTCATGGTCCAAAACAAGGGATTTGTTAGAATTGATGGTTGAAAACATTGTTTACGTGGAAAAATGGAGACGTCTCTTTCCCCACTTAAGAGGAACACATCCCCCGGAACCATTGTTAAAATCAACCAATGCACTGATTGTAGTGTAGTATTACAATGGCGGAGGAGACTGGCACCAGCGAGCAGGGTTCTCCCCAGGGTTATTTCCTTGTATTTGGTCAGACAGTGTTTTTCCATGGCCACTGTCGCTGTGCTTGTTCACTGGTCATACTCATAGTCATAGTAATAATCATAGCCATTTTCTTAACACCAACGATCAATGAATAAAATGCAACAATTTTTTTTTAACAAGTTTATGCACTTTGAGATAATTGTCAAAAGCGACTTACAAATGCACTGAACGTGAACTTGAAAACTTGTTAGTTTCTATACGTGCACTATTGCATTGGGTATTGTCTGTCGTCTAAATATAAATTCTCAAATATAAAATAAATTAAAGCAATAATACATCAAAGAGACAAGAGCTGCTGAGCTCTGTTGTATCCTGCAGTTATCGGCAACAGTTTCCAGCTTCAGAACTTGAACTTGAAAACTTGTTATATTTCTATTCGTGACTATAAGTGTGTGTGTCTGTGTGTGTGTGTGTGTGTGTGTGTGTGTGTGTGTGTGTGTGTTTGTATGTTTTACCATTAGGCCTAAAGTTGCTAAGATTGGATCCACCTCTCAGTGGGAGAAATGTAAAATGTAAAAGAGAATGGATGGACAGATGGATGGATGGACGGATATTTGTATAGATGGACGGAAAAGTGTTTGTTCGTATTTCTGTTTTGTGCCCTTTGTGACGTGTAGTTTTGTTGAGCTGCCATGACAACAGTACAATGTCGTTCTACTATTACAGTATCTGTTTAGTAATTAGTGAGATCAAATATCAAATCCATCAGAAGTATCATGAGTTTATTAGCCATATTTGTTTGGTGCAGGTGCAATAACCTCTTTGACTGGCATCTTTTAATGCCGCTCTTTTGAGCAGAGAGAACTAAACACACCGTGTCCCGTCAGTGTTAATAGCTAGATTAAGTCGGCACTTCCCCCTGGCACGTAGAGAGAGAGATCTCATTCATCATTCAGGCTGTTATCGGCATGTGAGGCAGCACAGAATGCTTAGCAAAAACATTCACGATTGCAGAGTCATTGATAGGATTAGCAGGGATGCTGAGCAGTTGTGCTGGGAAATTCTGGCATGAAAAATTGTTGCTTTGTTCGGATTGGCTATTCTGGTCTCAAACATTGGCAAGCGCGCTCAACATTTCGGTGCGTTTGGGATTTGTAATCCATATTTAGTGCGACCAGAACCAATTGTTTCTCCATTTGAAAACAGAAAGGATGAGCATGTTAGCAGTCAATGAACCAACAATACTGGCTGAATAGTGGCGCTAGGCTGCCATGTTTCTCCAGCATCAAAAGTCTTTGTCTGTTTTGTTTGTTTCTCTGTTCAACATTCATTTTTTCCTTTCCGTTTTGCATGAGGATTGCATAAGGAATACTGGAATTGACACTTTTTTGTTATTCTATACTATCTTGTATATTGACCTGCCACACAGGCACGATGATATAAAACATTATGTTTATTTTTAATGTTAATAGTAATAACAATAATAATTAGTAGTAGTAGTGCTGTTGGTGCTTTTGTAATTGGTATTTATAAACAACTATGCTTTAATAAATTATGCTTTATCAAAACTATTTTTGGTAATAATAATAATAATAATAATGATAATAGAAGAAGAAATAATATTAGTAGTAGTAGTAGTAGTAGCAGAAGAAAATGAAGTAAATGAGTCAGTTTGGCCACTAGGGGCCATATCAAAGTTGTGCTGAACATTAAATCCATCCAGTGAAGTTACACACACAATGAAGAGAATACACAAGTCTCGGAGCAGCCTTAAGTCGGGCTGCCCGTGGGGCACGTGGGATCAGTGTTTTGGCCAATGAAACACAGTTTCAGTCTGACCCAAAATCTTTGACGTATATAATGTTCTAAAAACCTAATTGGTATTGTGAGGTAACAGTTTCAGCCCTGTGAATGATCACATTCTAACAACAATTGATTCAGCAAATCTTATCCATCCATTTTCTAAACCGCTTTTCCTTTTCTGGGTGAGGGAGAACTCACGCCACCATGGGGAGATCCTGACAAGAAGGTCCCAACTCTCCTCGACCTTGAATCTTCTCTCCGTGAGGTGACAGCGTTGCCCACACAGCCCACTGTCCTCCCTTATGCCAAGGAATTCATTTTCTAAACCGCTTCTTCTTTATGGATCTTGGGGTGCTGGAACCTATTTTGGCATCTGGGCCTGAAGAGACATCGATCACTGTTGGCACACAGACAGATGCTTACAGTCACACTCTCACTTCATCTAATACAATGGTAATTTAAATACTTAGTCTCCTGAACATGTGTTTTTAGAGACTCTTCAAAACCCACAAGAATATGAGAATGTGCAAACTACACACAAAAAATGCTTTATTTGGACCTTTGACTTGAGACAGATACATTTATAACAATTGTAACAAACAAAATATGTCAATAAAGTGCTCTCATACTCTTTTGATATGAGTAGGTGGCAAATGCAAATGTACTATTGCATTGGGTATTGTCAGTCAATTAAATATTAATGCTCAAATATAAAATAAATTAAAGCAATAATACATCAAAGTGACAAGAGCTGCTGAGCTCTGATGTATCCTGCAGTTATCGGCAACAGTTTCCAGCTTCTTGAATGATTCAAAGGGTTGGCGTGGTGTTCATTAGCTTTGGATTTTACTGTTCAAAAGACAGTTGTGGTAGAACTGTGGTTGTGTCAAAAGTACAGATTTGGTCCAGTGGTAAGGAGTTGGACCTGCCACCCAGATGTTGCAGGTTTGAATCCCGGTCCAGCACTCAATTTTGATATAGTCCCTAGTTACGAGCTCACTGACTTTCATTTTGAAAAGGTTTTGAGCGTTTTTAGTGAGGGTGCTGTCCATGGTTCTGAATTAGGAATAACACTCAGGACATACCCAAAATGTATGACCTTTTTTTTTTTTTTTTTATATTTTAAGTAGTCTTTAAAGTATTTTGCGTAGCTTGTGTTCCTTCTATTATATATCAATATAATATAATAAAAATATTCTCAGAGTACCGTTATGGAATCGCTTCAATATTACCGAGTGTCAACAGTGTCAACATCATTGCAAGTCTCCTGGGCGCATGATTTCAACAACTTTTTTTTTTATCACATTCATTCACCTTGACACTCTCAGACTGAGACTGGGGCAAACGGTTTGTACACTATGCACATTCTGAGAGGGAGACAAAGCCTCCGTCTCGCCTGCTATGGAAGCTATGCATGCATTTGTCAGGGGATTGAGAGTATCGATCTGTGAAGGGGTTATCTCGAGGCAAGGATGTGCTGGTGGTATGGCTGTTGTGTAGGGGGCTTTGTGCAGACAAAGGACAGCCATGGCAGGGAAAGGAAGTGGTGGTTTGATTTATATTTATAGGTTCCATTGCCTGGTGGGTGTCTCTGGAGTCAACGCCAATATGCGATCATGAATGCAAATACTCTAAATGTGAATAGAGACGGACACAAGCCTAATTTTCTCACACATTCACAAACAACCCAATAAAACAAACAAAGATGGATCGTTTTAGCATTTTCAAAAAGGACCAAGTGCTATTAGATAACCATAAGTCACAAGGACATCATTGTCCCAATAGAGCTGTTCTCTTTGCATGGCTGCTTCTGTAATGATGCATAATGATACATCCACATTACCGCAGATGTAGATTATATGGTTGGAATGATGACTGTTTGTGTGTGACGTCTGGCCTGAGCACTTCAAAAATCCTAAAGCACTGTAGTCAGCAATATTTCTTTTTTTGCAATTGCTCTACTGGGATCTATCAAAAATAAAAGTGTGTGTGTGTGTGTGTGTGTGTGTGTGTGTGTGTGTGTGTGTGCGTCGACACATTTCACTTTCCCTAATTGCCCGTAACATGCTGGGACTGTTTAAGAAAAACTCTACTACATTAGCTTCACGCCGCTCTGTGCATAACTCCCACTTTAGATTTTATTGTTCAAAATGCTCTAATATCCACCCCAATTCTATCCTGCATGATTAAAACTTGAGCTGGGAAACTGACTGGGAATCAGGTGGGCAGTTCCTTCTGCTTTGGTGGGATTATTGCTTTTCCGGAAAAGGGGAGGAAAGAAAGGTTAAGCCACTGTTGGTAGCCACATTCAGCACCTCTTCTCTCACAGTGCTCATTTGTGGCTCATGCAGAGGAGATGTTTACAGTATAAAGGACCACTGGAAAAAGAGAGGAAACAACTTAACATTTCTAGACCAAGTAAGCTATTTATTTGAACAATTTTCTTTATATTGTGTATGGCTGTTCGATGGTCTGTTTGACCTTACATCTAAGAATCTCTCAAATGTTTTCACATCCTTTCGACTTAAAAAAAAAAGAAGAAATGAAAATTCTGAAGTAAACCAAAAGAGCTTTTTTGTGGATTGATGGATGGATATAGAATTAAATAAATAAATGCAGGTGGATGAGTGAATGGGTAAATGGACTGATAAATGGATGGATGAATTGATTAATAAATGAATGGGTGTATAGATATATTGAAGAATAGGCATTGGGATGTGAGGATATTTGGATGGATCAGTTGGTGGATGGAGGGAGTTGACGAAAAGGGGATGAATGAAGTGGGGTGGAGAGATGCATGGGTATTGAAAAACAATGGATGGATGAAGAATAGATGGATAAAATAATGAGTAAATGGATGGATCAGTGGTTGGATGAACAGATTTAATGAAAAAATTAATGTTTTTAATGGATTCATATGAATGGATGGGATGATGTAGGTTGATGGGTGGCAGGTTGGTTGGTTGGATGGATGAGTGTAAGGATGGATGGATAGGTGGATGAATGGATCAAAAATGTATAGATGGATTGCCGTATGAATATATTGATGAGTTAAAGAATGGATTGAATACGAGTATATCGCATAAGCAGTCATGCGTATTCTAATAATTGTTTTTCAGCGCATAAAACAAAAAGTAACAACTGCTTTTCAAAAAGAAAAAGCATGTTGTTCAATTTTCCTGGGTATAAAATAGGGGGTTTCAGCATCCGCCCGATCAGCATTGCAGTCCAATTAATTATGTTTTATTTCAATTCACTTAAAACTTCCAACGCGCTTCGCAAGAGAGGCATTTATTGCTAATGAATTCAGAGCCCTCCTCCTCCTCCTCCTCCTCCTCCTCGCCGCTGCGCATTAAGAGACAGCTGGCGATGAGAGGAATATCCCTCCACTCCATCCTCTGTCTCCTCACTGGTGTTTTCCTCAAGCACTGCGGACAGAAAACGCCGTGCGCGCGCGGAGCTGCACGAGAGGAGGATGCTGAGCGTCGGGGTTTGGCCAGCGACCGTCACTCCCTCGGTCCTCCGGGACTGAATTTCGGTCCGAGATATTTAATGGACGTTCGGATCGCTGATTTCCGTGGAAACCTCCTCGGATATTGTGTGTTACGGCTTCAGGATGAAGAGAATGAACGTAAGCGCTTCTTGGTGTGCAAGCATGCCGCACGCGCTCGGCGAGATGAAACGCATTCGAGTTGATTTTCTTTGGAACTGTCTTTAGTATAAGTGCTGCAAACGCGTAAGTTTGTCTTCCTCAGATGCGCTGGTCCAGGTGTGTTTGAACGCAACTAAAATGAAAACTAGCTTTAGCCCGTGCCAACCGAAAGACTGATTTTGTCGTTTATTTCAGACTGAAAGAGAATATCGATTCTTCATTGTGCAGGGATGTAGTTCGTGAGCGGCTGCGTTTATGCTTTTTGCTCGTTACACTGCGTTTTTGCTTTTGCTTTTTCTGTATAAAAATGACAGAAGTCATAAAACATACCAAGATCCAAAGCAGATCATGTGTGCGGTTACGCGTTGGAATCGCTGTAACAAAAATGTGTGAGAAATGATTTATGTCTTAACGGTCTTTGAATGGAATATTTGATTCCATAGTCGTGTGTTTTTTATCAACATCGGCAATTTTATTCCAATAATCAGTGTCATATTAATAATCACGGTTGACTATTCCACTCCCCGAACTTCACTCTCAAAAAAACTTAAAGTAATGTTTGGTCACTAGGTTAATTATTTTAGTCTTCAAGTTCAACTCTGCATTTTTATTTTCGGATGTAGGAAGTCATTGGATAAGTGAATTGGGCTATTCCCACATCAGAAAGTCCAAAAGGTTCAGTGCGGTGACGCACGCAGGGCGTATCTGAGCGTGCCTCGTCCTGACACCTCTTTAAAAGACAAACTAACCTATATGCTAATTTCGAAGTGGAGTAGCCTAAGCTATGATGATAATTAAACTCAATTCTATTGGGCTATGGCATATATACATCATTAATCCGGCGGCTGATAGGTGAGTGGACCTTCCCAAAGCACCTGACCTGACATTTGGTTATTTGTTTATTTGTTTTGTGTAATTAAACATTGACAACAATATAAACTGATATTTAAATTGAGTTAACTCAATTAATCAACTTGCCTAATCTGTTTATAAACATGTATCTTGTGTCAAATCTTGTGTAAAATCTATACTGCACATTGTCTGGGATGTCTAAAATCATATTCAGTCAGACAAGAAACACTGATAAACAAGTTTTATATTTGGCATGTATGAAATGTGACATAGTCTATGCATTTTTTTTCTGCCGTGTTGTCATTGTCATATGACATATAGCGTGAGTCGCTCTCTCTTGGCCTTGTGGGAATCTCGTGAGCAGTACTAGGTCAGGCAATATGTCTCATACTGTTAAAGGGTGAAGTTAGACGGCACAGATGGTTATTTATTAATGCATTCACTAGATGGCACCACGCTAGGAATATGGTTAAGTGTGTACTGTGTACATTATGAGAGTTTTGCTTTGTGGTGTCATTATGTCTATTTATTGCAGACAGCAAGCATTATGTGTGTGTGTGTGTGTGTGTGTGTGTGTGTGTGTGTGTGTGTGTGTGTGTGTGTGTGTGTGTGTGTGTGTGTGTGTGTGTGTGAAATGTGTAATTGTCCATTTCAAATCATGTCAATTTTTCACTTTCACCAACCACTTATAAATTACACACTCCTAAATTTTTCATATTTTCATGACATGTTATTGGAAACCTGGAGGAAACCCACGCAAATGAAGAGAGAGCCTGAAAACTACACAGAAAGACCAGACCTCAAATTTAAGAGGAATGTATCATTTTAATGTTTCCTGTGTTTTTTATTGTCTCAGTTCAATTATTTTGATTTTTCTTTCACCTTTACAGTATCCAATAGATAAAGTTAAGTACTGCAAAGCGTAATCAATTCTGAATAAGTGGCTGGTTAGAGGAATATCTATAATGCGCGTGGAAGCGTTTAGATGTTTGTCCAAGTGTCTTGCTGTATTTTTAAACCAGGTTATTTCTGTCTGCAGCCGCGCTGGAAGTCGCCACCAATGTGGCCGTCTGGAGTGGGCAGCAGGCAACCCTGTCCCAGAGAATCTGCTCTGCGCAGAGCCGCCATCAGCGGCAATGTCCTCGCACTCCCACCGTTTCACGTCCCCACAGGCAGGAGTGTCCGCGTCTTCATCTGTGCCAACCCCGATGGTACGAACACTTACTCCATACTTGACCCGTATTGAAGGCTTGTTTTAGTCCAAATAGAAATATGTGTCTGTGTTTTTTTAATATACACACTGATTTGAATTTAATTATGTTATAATCTACCTGTCTGTCTCTCTATCTCATCTATCATTTCACCTTCTTTTCTATCTGTCAATTATTATAATTTCTTTTTAAATTGTGTGTGTGAATCTAATTCACCACCTATTATGTATGTCTGTATATCAAATTAGCAACTCATCACCTATTAATCTGTCTGTCTGTCTGTCTGTCTGACTATCCATTGACTCACCACCTTTGAATCCGTCTCTGTCTATTTATTAATCACATTTTTATCTAACAGTTTTTGTTTGTCAAATGTTATTTCTTTTTATAATGTGTATGTGGACCTGTCTGTGTGGCTGTCTGTCTATCAGCTATTCATTTATCTATCTACGTCCGTTTGTCTGTCTGTCCGTCCTTATAGTTCTTTTATAACATGCGTTTGTGTGCGTGAGCCTGTCTACCTGTCTGTCTGTCTGTCTGTCTGTCTGTCTGTCCGTTTGTTCGTCCTTATAGTTATTTAATAACATGCGAGTGTATGTGGGCCTGTCTATTTGTCTGTCCGTCTGTCCATACGTCCGTTCGTCCGTCTTTATAGTTATTTTATAACATGCGTGAATGTGTGGGCCAGTCTACTTACCTTTATTGATTTATTGATTTATCACCTATTTATCTATCTGTCTGTCAATCTGGCTGTCTTCCTCTCTGTTGATCTATCTGTCAACTCATTATCTATTCATCTGTTTGTCTTTTCTGTTTGTCAATAATTTTTTAAAATGCGTGTCTAGATCTCTATTTCTCTCTCTCTCTATCTCTTTCTTTTATTTGTACACGTATCAATATGTGTACCTATTGATCAAATCATCCCCTATCCATCTATCTGTCTGTCTTTCCATGTATAAAACTATAAATATTTCTGTAACAAGTCTCGATGTGTGTGTGTGTGTGTGTGTGTGTGTGTGTGTGTGTAATACTTAAGGGCATAAGGGTAGTAATGCATAATATATGCATCGCCTCAAAGAAACAAACTAGCATCAGTCTGAACTCATCTGAGATTTGACCTTTAGAAATGATTACTGTTCTCTTCATCAATCTACCTGCTTCTCATTCCGTGGGTCGCAGATTGCAGCTTCGAGCTTTGTTAATGATTCGCACAGACGATTCACCTTTTGCACACGTTTGACTAAACTAGAAAATGACTTTGACCTAAAGGTTGTCCTATTTTGCACTACAGTGGCGTTTAAAAATGACAATGGTTAATACACCCACAATTTAGGCATCATGGCTCTACGTCAATGGTAAAAAGGAAGATTGTGCAGCAGTGGATTCAGATGAAAGTCACAGTTCTACATTTCGCAGTTTCATAATTCACCATCAAGCACAGAGAATGGCCGATAATAAAGTCTTTGGAAGCTTTGTCCTCTGTGCTTCGATAAAAGCAGTTCTGAGAGGAGCCAGTCTGCGCTTAATACAGATTTTAAGGTTTTCCTGAGGCAGCTTTAATACCGAGTAACTTTAACGGTGAACTACTGTAATATAACAATGTGACAAAGCAATTTTAATTCACAGTCAAATACTGTTAACACAAGCTAAACTCCACCCTGCTCAATCAAAAAGAGTAAAAATCTAAACGGTAGTTAATTGTTTTTGTGACTTTATCAAATTTACAGTAGAGAAGCAAATAATAGTTGAGTTTTTTATTTTTACATCAAAAGCTTTAACCCCATTGCTCCTGACCTCGGAATTAAAGAGTATCATGGGAACTGCGCACCACATATGCAGCCAGAGATTTAAATATGGGCTGCAGGGAGACCTTAAAATAGTTCTTCTAATCGAGGAGTAAACAAGCCAAGAGAAAGTAGAAATGGGTTAGGAGGGAGATGGAGAAGGAAAGGAGTTCAGAGAGGGATGAGTGAAGATACACCACTGAATTAATTAGATCGTCGCAAATGTGTCGAGATCTTAATAAATTCCTTTACTTGGTCTAAACCAGAAGGAATCATGGTAAGCTGCAGCTTCTATCACATGATTTTCGCTTCTGGGGATTTATTTTGCACACTAGTGTGGCTGAATGTGGTCTTTTTGATTTATACTAAAGTAAAAATGCATGTCGGATGAGTAATTTATTTTTACATGTTGTAATTTGCATTTTTTTAATCCTTGTCTTATAATTAGACAGTTTCTATAGCTAGACGTTTATTCCCATTTATTTCTTATTGCGCATCGTCTTTAATGAGCTAGCGACTAGACTTTTCTTTTTATATTGTAGTTTTTATATAATAAATTATCGATCTAGTGCGCTTCCTTCTTAGTAGGAAATTGTTCTTTTTTGTATGATCTTAAAGCGTGCATAACCGAAGTACAACCGAACAAATATACATGATGTTGCTCTGTGACTGAACCAGTCGTTAGAATCGGTGCAATGTTTTTGCTCCATACGCACTAGATGGTGCAATTTATGTGGTACAAATTTAAAAGGGGTTTTGGTTTCTGTACATTCTCAAAAGCCACCCAACAGGCTCGTTTTGTGGATGGAGAGAAATGTTCTCAGTATCATTATAAAGTACAGTAGAGGTCAGCTTCATGATTTAAGGGGCCGTTTGGACTGCAATTGCTGGACTGAAATGGAGGTTTAGATGATGTGTGATAGCATTGCTTTTTTCTGTCAATGGATTCCTATTACTGTAAAATCTTATAGTGATAGTGTCTGTGAGCAGTTGGCATGTTTTACTGTTACCCAGCATGAATGACAGGCATTATATTTTACGAGTATAATTAAAGATTATTAATTATATCAGGGAAAAGCAGATCTTGAACAGAAGAGATAATTTAACTCTAAGCTAAATTATGCAAGAACTTAAAATAGTCCTTTCACAGATATCCATTCAAAATTAGTTGTATGGTTCAACTATAAAGATAGTTTTCACATCTAAATGGACATTTATACATACACACACAAAAGCATAAATATATACTGTATAGACATTCATACTATATCACAAGCACGTACTTTAAACTGACTCAAATGGCGATTATTAATGATGGAGAATTATGCGCATTGAGCGTTCTGATAATATGTGTGCCTTTAAGCATTTCATAATTAGTTTACTAATGTCATTTAGCTAATGGATTGCCAACAGGAATGGATTTTAGTCACAGATGTGAATTCACACACGGCACGTGCGGTCAAGCGCATTTGATGGCGAGTAAGTCTTATTGCATCATCCTCCATCTTGTCGAGAGCAACCTCATCTCCTGCTTCAGACTCAGACAGCTCTATTAATACTGATCTGGATTTTGCCACCATCATTGCAGTGCTCGTGCTGCTCGAGGAGCATTTGAGAGCCTCATGGGAGCATCTGCTCCATGGCCTTAACCTAAGATTCTAGATCATTTATGGAAGAGGACAAACGCAGCTGTAATTTAGGGTTTAATAATGTCAATAACACCTTGCACATCTACAAAAATGTGATGTAGGTGACCAAAACTGCTATGAATGTGCAAGATTTATACTGTATATATTGAACTGTGTAGTGTGTGTAGTGTTTTTCTGCGTGGTGCTACTTTTGTGGTGTTCTTCTCTGTGTTGTGTTATTCTGTGTGTGGTGATCAATTTTGTGTAGTGTTCAACTTTGTAAAGTGTTCCTCTGTGTGTAGTGTTCATCTCAGTGTAGTGTTCTTCTCTGTTTATTTTTCTTCTGTGTGTAGTGTTCAACTCTGTAGAGTTTTTACCTCTGTGTAATGTTTTTTTGTGTGTAGTATTCTTTGTGCAGTGTTCTTCTCTGTGCTGTAATGTTTTTTGTGTGTAGTGTTCAACTGTGTGAACTGTTCTTCCTTGTGTAGTGTTCAACTCTGTGTAGTGTTCTTCTGAGTGTAGTGTTCATCTCTGTGTAGTATTTTTGCAGAAGACTTGCAAGATTTCATCCTCCCTAGATTTTTTGTTGTTTGTTTTCCTAGCTACTGTCACAAGTTGGCTTGCTCACCCCTCATGGTCAATGTTAAATGACACTTGACTTTTACGCGCTCTGTATTAACACTCTGAACTTGAACTAGACTAGTTGCTGCAGAATCAGTGGACAGGGATAAAATAACCGATAAAATAAAACCGTTACAGACAAGTACTGGAGGAAAACATGAAAAAATGGTCAAAAAAGGCACAAGATTTGTCCTCACATGGAAAGATAATTGAGACAATTGGAATTGCTGTTTATTTTTTATGCTTTTAAACTCACAGTTTAGCATGTAATCAAGTCACAAAGTGCTTTCTGTCTATATTCTTCTCTGGATGGCGAGAGCAGCTGTGTGTCGTACTGTACTGGAAACAGCATAAGCCTGGTTACCCTCAATGTGTCAGCTTGCATGGCTCATGCTGCCCTGACGCTCTTTGACATCGTCATGTAATATTTAATACCGCGCTCCGCTGTTGGTTGGGGAAAAATTCTGACATCTTTTTCGGTCAAACGATTAAGCGTAGAATTCTGCGCGTGAGTGCTTAAAGGCATTTCATCATCAAAACAAGTCGCGTGACGATCATGTGATCCAGGACAGTGCGGATAATTAAATAAGCAACTCGTGCCTTACAGGAGCAAAAAACATGACGTTTGAGGATCACGATTCTGTCACGTCTTGTTTGACATTTACACAAAACATTGTGCAGCAGCTCGCAACAACCTAATTTTCTCCGTTTTGCGTCACATTGCTTGTTGTCAGATTTGGCTAAAGCTGGAAAATGCTTCCATTTTGGGGCTTAAATTAGATTCTGAATCCCAGCTTTTCAGTGTTGTCTCAGACGTGGAGTTTGTCACTGTGCCTGTAAGAGACAGCAGTGGGGATGTGAGCAGGGGATTTTATGCTTTCAGGCGGTGGTCTTTGTAGAAAGTGCACTGTGTGAGCAGGAAAAATAGACTTTTGTAATTGATTGTTTTGTTTTTCGTATGGGTATCTGAGAAAGTGAGGCAATCGTCAGTTTCTCTTAAAACTTGTTTGTTATAAATATAATAAAGGCGTTCTGACTGATTCTGTTTGTCTGTCCATATATTTGTACATCACAGTTTCAATGGCTATTACTGTGCGATGGCATCATGCTTTTGCTGTCAAACCAAAAACAAAAAAAAAATGGATTTATGTGTTGGACTTTTCTTGTGAATATGGAGTATTTTTTGAAAAAGTGAGCCAAAAAATTCCATTTTACAAAAAATGTTAATGTATACTGTATATAAATACTGTCATGTCATCATGAACTACAACTCCCATAAGCCTCGGTTTCCCACCTTCTGGGGTTGTTGTAGTCACCTGATTTATCTGTTTCACCTGTGTGCTCATTAGTTAGTGTATTTAGGTAGTGATCACCTGTTGTCATTTGTTTGTCAGTCAACAGTTGCTTTCCATTTGTTATTTATGTACTGTACATATACATATGAAAATGGTCATTGGTTTAAACGTATTTCAAAAGAGCTTTTAAACTGGCAAACCACTTTGTTTTTTAGACAGGTAATTAGGATGTCTAATAAAGCTGCATATTTTTTAAAGCTCTTTTGAAACTTTTTAAACAATGTTTTTTAAACAATTGTTTTCGTATTTAGTTATATGTAAATTATATTCAAACTAAAAATACTAACTAAAAAAAGTATAAATAAATGTTGTGAGATGCACCCAGTGTGGTTGACACTAAACTAGTATTTGTCCAGTCTGCCCAAAGCCGTGTGATGTATTTGAATCCACTTTTATATCAACTTTTATCTTTTTATTATCAATTTCAATTGATTTATTGAATAATTTTCCTTCCAAACTGCATTTGCTTTCCAACGTTATTAATCTTTTAAGATTAATTAATTGAAGATTAATTGATCAAAGCAAGCGAACAGTGTTATTTAGCTGTTGTATTATCCTTTGTGGATGCTCACGCTGGTTGTTTCCTGTCACAGATACAGAAGCAGAGAGGAACGCCTTGAAAGAACATGTCTATCCCAAGCTACGAGACTTCTGCAGGGAAAATTACGGCATTGAGTTCCAGGTAATGCATCAGTCAACTCTCGGTTCATGATAAACGAGTTTTTATTCCTCTTTTTTTTGTTCACCATAACCTGCTGCGTCTCTCTCTTTGGTTCTCTGTGTCGGAAAGATAGAGTAGCTGAGGGACTAGTGAGCAATCCAGGCACTGATACGCCTCCTGAACCACCACAACACGTCTCTCTTATATTTGCCCTCGGGACGTTGTTCTGAAATCCATCTCCATCTTGCCCGTCATTTCAACGATGAAACATTTGCAATGCAAATACTGTGCGTTGAGAGAATGAAGCGTTCAGGAGATTCCTATCGAGTAATTTGACAAACAAATACCGGATCTGGAGAAAAGATGTTATGGTGACTCATGCCGCATTTCATCAGGAAACAAATCTTTTAAAAATAATGTCTCGTTAAACTGAAATCATCTTCGTTATCATGCCGAAAGTCATATTACAGTCGTGATCAATTCTGAGAAAAAGAAATCAATCAAATATAAAATGAGCTTCACTTTTCATATTGTTTGTTTGTTCTGGTGATTTTTAAATGTGAATTCTGACATTCCAGGTAATCGTCTATCTGCTTGTTAAGGAAGAATATCATCCCTGATTCTTTATAGCCTTTTAAATAATGTATTCTCAATTATTCAATTATTTAAATCAATTATTCTCAAAGGGTGATTACGTAAGCATGTTATCTGTATTGTTCACTATTACCATAAGCAACAGGTTTATTTAGCTGAATTTGAACTAAATGGATTTGTGTATATGGTCAATATTTTGAGGCAATTATATATATTTTTTCTTGCTGTTACATTAATTTAAAACTGGGTTTGCTATTATACATCTCAAACACACTGGATGAAAATCTGCGCCTGTGTGCGTGTGTATGATTGTTTTACTTCATTTCTCATCCTCTATCTTGGATGAGTTCTGCCATCACTGATTGTACCTTCATCAGTATATCTACTTCAGCCTATCAGGTGTGACGCCTGGAGATGAAGGTGACTTGAAGGTCATCTGCCTCGACTAGTCTTGAATTAATGGTCAGGACATGGAACGAGATTTTTACGCTAATGTGTCATGGTTCTTCAGCCTGTGTTGCCATGTACTATGTGGCTTCCATTGTATATTCACACAGCAGTTTTAACCCTAATGACGTTTCCTCCGCTTAAAGTTAGTGTGCAAGAAGCAGAAAATAAAAAAGGATTGGAGTGTGTGTGTGTGAGAGAAAGAAGGTGTGAAAAGAAAGCTGAGAGACGAAGAGGGAAAGCAGAAGGGAGAAAGAGGAGTTCTCTCAACCAGAAAATACGATGTGGCAAATCGTGATTCTCTGTGGTCACCGTTATTTGATTCTATTTCCTGATGTCCCGAGGGGGGCGGGGGTGGGGGGCCAGTGGCTGGATTGAGTGTGTACATGTGCATTTTTAATCGTTTATTTATTTCTTTTATTTGTCAGCCAGTTACAGACCACGCACACACGCACGCGCACGCACGCACGCACGCACGCACGCACACACACACACACACAGAAATCACGCATGTGCACTGACGAAAAAGCCTTTTAGTAGTAGAGATCATTCCTGGGAGCTTTGTAGCATGACAGTGTGGGACTGATAGGATTTTACAGTATTCGCAAAGAATTAAGGAAAATGCTATAATCAGCTTAATGTAAAAGTTTATAGACTTTAAACACACTTTCAAGTTACAGTTCACTTAAACTTAACCTATATTTTATAACAGAGAATAATATATTTCTGAAAAGCTTCAGTTTGTGTCATTTTATCAATCTATCTTTCCATTTTTCAGTGTATCTATCCATCAGTCTATTCCTCAGTCTTTCTTTCTATCTATCCATTCATTCATCCATTTCTCTATTTCTCTGTCTCTCTCTCTCTCTCTCTCTCTCTCTCTCTCTCTCTCTCTCTCTCCAAATAAAATGTTACATTAACAACTTAATATAGAATAAATACTAATAAAACTATATACAGTTCAAGTTTTTAAGTATAAGTGTATTTAATATCTATATAAACAATTTGAGAAGCTGTAGTGTATAAATGCTATATTCAATGGTTGCCGTGGTACTAAGGATGAATATGTTTCTAAAGATAACAGAATGACGATAAGGACTCATCCATTCATTTTCGAAGCCACTAAGATTCACATAGTAAAGATAAAAAAAACTCTTGTGTGTTGTGACAGCATAAAAGAAAAGCGTTGACCTCAGAAAGGCCTGGTGTTAAAGTCAGGTCAAGGTCTTTCTGTGTAGAATTTGCTTGTTCCGCTTGTGTGAATGTGGCTCTGGGTCTTTTCCTCACACCACAACTGACCATCTCAACAACTGTGTCAACTTCACTAGCTTCCAGTTAGCCTCAAGTCAACTTGATCACATATCACACGCATTCACACCAAGTTCTGTCTCCATGCAAACAACACGGTGAATTGAATAATCCAGTGAGGCTAAGAGAGATGCTGAAGGCTCTTGGTAATGCCACTTGGCTGCCATGACGACAGCAGAGGTGCAGTTTGATTACAGGGCGGTTTACACTGCGGTTAGCATACAGTATTTGCATTTGCACATAAAAATATGCTTTTGAAGTGGAATCAAGCCCAGTGGAATGCTGGCAATTGTTCAAATTCCCCATAGGTGTGGAAGTGTGTGTGTCTGTGTGTCCTGCTCTGTAATTGGTTGGCCACTAATCCAGGGGGTGTGAGTTTCTGTGATTTGCTCCAGCTCTCCGTGTCCCTGAAACAAAGACGTTCGTAAAATGTTGGATAGATGATTATCAAATGATTATCAGACAAAATTGAAATTTTTGATTTCATCCAAAAATAAGAGTGTATTGATAAGAGTACATTGATAAAGATACTATTTGTGCAACAAAGTTAGGGCCGATAACTAAACAACTTTTATGGTAAAACAATTACATAAGAAATTACTTTATGCCATCTTTGTAAATTACTTTGGTGGTAAACTACAATTAATAAGTCAATTTATCTATAACATGTTTAATTTTTTATAATTTATATCTGGTTTGGTTAAAAAAAAGTTTGAACTGCTGAGAACATCAGCATTTTCAAGCTGATGTTGCTGCTGTTTCCTTGCAACTTGACCTTTTTTGTGATTTCAAACAATGACCTTCAGTTTCTTCTACAACACTCCATCTTGATGAATTTTTAAAAGTGCACTTCACCTCAGGACACTAAAGCGGGAAAGAATGAGGATCAGGATGAGACGTTGTAGGCTGAACTACTGTATTAATTACTTTGCTTAAGGTCATGATGATGCGTGAGGTTTACAAACGCTTCGTATGTTGGTGCTTCAGTCTCTAGCATTTCCAAGGAAACAGAAATAAAAAAGCTAGGTTTTTTTCTCACCTCACAGTGAGAAGGTCATGTTCGAGAAATTCGTTTGCGGCACGGTTGTGGTCTTTGATATGGAGTATGTGTGTTCTTGGGGGTTTCCTCCAGGCCTCTAGTTTGACTTTCATAGTCAAAAACATGTGTTCAGAAGAATTGGAGTCTGGAAATTGCTCATAGGTGTGAGTGAGAGTGTGAATGTGTGTGTCCCTCTGTGATTTGTTGGTCACTAATACACGGTGTGTATCCCGCCTTAAGGTCTAGAGTGGCAGGGATTAACTCAAGCTCCCCGTGACCCAGAAATAGCTTGATAAATGGGTGATTAATCTCTGTTGTGTAAAATACTTGAGTAAATGGACAAATTTTGGGCTACTTTGCACTTGTACTGAGTATCAATAATATAAGCAACTTTTACTCTACTTGACTACATTTGTGATTGAGTATCTGTATTGTTTAGTCTTAGTTCACACTGGCTGCTATTTATGAATAAATCACGTGAACATTTATCCACAATTTTTAATGGGCCATGCAAACGTGAATTAGCGGCTTCACTTTTTAGTACATTTTTGGACTGAATTTGACAGACTGACTTTGTTATTTATCCATTTTGTTCTGCCACTTTGAAACGCTGAGGTTTCATTTGTATGATGGGAGTAAAAACCTCATAAATAACTTAGTTTAAAAGTTTTTTTTTTCACATTTCATGCTGTTTGTTGAACCTTAATTCAGTACAAAAATACGACTTTTCTCTCACTTTTCATACATGGAATTGGTGACATGTATCTTGCAATGGAGTAATTATTACAGTAAGGTATTTGTGTTACGACTTGGAAGGACAGATGAAGGCAGAGGTAGAAACTGAGGTTTTGTCCAAACTGAAGAAGAAAACAACAACCGGAGTGTGGGAACTCCAACACAAACGCTGACACGTGCAGCCTGGTAACGAGTTTGACCGACAGATCGTCAGCCTCAGCGATCTCCTTTTAACCATAACGGTAATTGGTTACAGGTGTCGCTGATGCTAACGAGCTGTCGGCCGAACCGTCCTCAAACGCTCCCCGGCTCAGCCACCAGAGGGAGCTGAGCCGAGGGACCGTAACAGTAGCCCCCCCTTAACGGGCGGGCTCCGAACGGCGGCAGACTTACACAGACGAGGTGGGCCGGGACCACCGGATTTCAGACGAGGTGGGCCGAGACCACCGGAGTTCAGACGAGGTGGGCCGGGACCACCGGAGTTCAGACGAGGTGGGCCGGGACCACCGATGCTTCGACGAGGTGGGCTGGGGCCACCAGAGTTCAGATGAGGTGGGGTGGGACCACCGATGCTTCGACGAGGTGGGCTGGGGTCACCAGAGTTCAGATGAGGTGGGCTGGGACCACCGATGCTTGAATGAGGTGGGCTGGGACCACCGATGCTTGGATGAGGTGGGCTGGGACCACCGATGCTTGGATGAGGTGGGCTGGGACCACCGATGCTTGGATGAGGTTGAGGAAGAGGAGCAGAGGAAAAGCGAGGATGAGGAAGAGGAGCGGAGGAGGAGCGAGGATGAGGAAGAGGAGCGGAGGAGGAGCGGGGATGAGGAAGAGGAGCAGAGGAGGAGCGGGGATGAGGAAGAGGAGCGTAGGAAGGGCGAGGATGAGGAAGAGGAGCGGAGGAAGGGCGAGGATGAGTAAGGGGAGTGGAGGAAGGGCGAGGATGAGGAAGAGGAGCGGAGGAAGAGCGAGGATGAGGAAGAGGAGCGGAAGAAGAGCGAGGAAGAGGAGGAGAAGAGACAGAGCGAGGAGGAGGAGAGACAGAGCGAGGAGGAGGAGAGACAGAGCGAGGAGGAGAAGAAGGCTGCTGACCTGGCCTGGGAGTGACGGATGGTGGTCGAACCCATTTGAATCTGACCGGAATGAGCGGATCTGAGCATGAGTGGATGAGCCGTGGAATGAACTTGAAAACCAGCTCTTTCCTGTGGTTATTCATGGGTATCCCCGGGGAACAGTACCCACAAGAGCGAGTGATTTTTGGGATCTTCCGCTTAGCTGGCACATCCGACAATGAGATCCATAATTCTTGGAGAGCAGCTGCGGGTGAGCATGCAGGCAGATCCAGAAACACATGGGCACATGGACTCCAGCTGCCTCCACAACCCGTCTGGGGCCAGACTGCACGTTACCGGTGATAAGCGAAACATCAGCTCCAATTCCTGTGCGAATCGTGCGTCGCGTGCCTCTTTGGGTGCCGTAGCTAGAAGAGGAAACAGATCTGCAGTGTCCATCGTGAACACAGAATTATGTGAGGGTAACATCAAAGCTGCAGCCGTCCTTATCTTCGGTTGACTGGGTTGATGTCCTTCCCTCACTTCGGTTTTAGGTCGGTCAATCTGTTACGACTTGGAAGGACAGATGAAGGCAGAGGTAGAAACTGAGGTTTTAATGTCCAAACTGAAGATGAAACCAACAACCGGAGTGTGGGAACTCCAACACAAACGCTGACAGTGCGGCCTGGTAACGTGTTTGACCGACAGCTGGTCAGCCTTAGCGATCTCCTTTTAACCATAACGGTAATTGGTTACAGGTGTCGCTGATGCTAACGAGCTGTCTGCCGTGAACAGTCCTCAAACGCTCCCCGGCTCAGCCACCAGAGGGAGCTGAGCCGAGGGACCGTAACAATTTGCACTTTTACTCAAGTATGGTGTTCAGGTAATCTTTACACCCCTAGATAATCTTATAATTATATATTGTATTCATTAATACAGTCTTATTTGTCAGAAGGAATTTTATGAGTATGTTGTAAAATTGACTGAATTCTTTGAACCAAATCTGTAAACTTTTGAAACTCCTACATACAACAGATCATAAAGAATTCTACTTCAGGTTTATTTTTTCTTCTCACCTTGAGAAAAGAGTTTAGTTCTTCACAATCCATAGGGAATTCAAGCAAAGTCGTGTTCGAGCTGGTGATGACACATTAGATCTGTCAGCTTTAGTTGAAGCATCAGATGAGAAAGTGTGAAAAAGGAGGGAAATCTATTGAAAGTTAAACTGTTAAATGAAGCCTGTGTCAAGGTTTAAACTGTTTCTTTCGTCTGAGCCTTCGTGAGACGCTGGTAGTGCACGACTCCTCATTCTTAACATAAATGTATTGGGAAAAAAAAACCATCAGATTGGAAGTGGAGTTGTTTTTATCTAGATATAGACTGAAGCTCATTCTCTATCTTTCTCTCTCTCTCTCTCTCTCTCTCTCTCTCTCTCTCTCTCTCTCTCTCTCTCTCTCTCTCTCACTAAATTTGTGAAGACGAGTGGGGTAAGCAGCTGGTTGCCATAGCAGTAGTCTAATTGCAGTGGAACTCTGGAGCAATGCATTGTGGGAAGCATGTGATGTGAGATGAAGGCATGAAGGCTGGTTACTGCTCTAAAGGTTGAGTAACAACGTTCCCTCTGCGGGGTGTGTAAGCTAACAGTCGCTTAAATCAAGCTACTTACAGGCGCCTCTCTCTCTCTCTCTCTCTCTCTCTCTCTCTCTCTCTCTCTCTCTCTCTTTCTCCCTCTTTTTATCTACAACCAAATGGTTCACTTGGTACATTGAAACATCTTAAATAAAAAAAAAACTATTTCTCTTAAAATTGGCTTTTCATGATGGTCGTCTTCTCAAGAAAGTTCACTGGCGACTCGGTCGTAAATGGCATTTCTAGCTATCATTCATTTCGGATCTCATCCCAGAATCTACTCATGCGTTTATATGATCAAATAACACGTTACCCTTTAGATAATAAATTGCTCTCAGCCACAGGAAGATCATCAAGCCAGACTGAGTCTCAAAATTGCTACTGTCCGTCTCAAAATTTAAATTGTCATTTAATCATATTTTTATATATATATTAAGTATATTCATTTCTTAACATTTTCTACTGGTAGCAATAAAACTGGCGAAGTCAAAACTTTTCGCAAATTTTCCTAGCAATTAAAATGTAATGTTAAAAGTTTTTGTGTTTGTTCAAAAAGGAAATAAACTGTGACAAGTAAATAAATAATTGTAAATATTAATTATACATTCATATTTGAAAATGTAAAACATGTCTACAAAAAATGTAAAGTTTTTTTGAACATTTAAAAAAAAATTTCTTTAATTTTATCAGTGTATTATTAATGTAATGGATACTGAATTTTCCTGTAGAATTCTATTTTGCCACAATCATTAGTTATTATTAAATCGTTCCACCTAAACATCTGGCCTGAAACCATATTTCTTTCTCAAAGCAGTAGAGAGACTCTAGAAGGTCGCGTTTGTCATGTCCAGATGCGTATGCTTCCGAACATATCATGTGTTTCCCGAAAGCTGTTCTTTCACAATCTTGACTGCTTGGTTAGTTTAGAGTCCAAATCCATCAAGGCTGGTTTATAAGAGTGTTTGTGCGGGAGTGTGTGTGAAAGCATGACTGATCACACTCACTATATGAATGAAAACAGTTGATCCACTGCCAGAAGCAATAATGCAATAAAAATAAATAACCATCTGCTCATTTTATCTTCACAGCCATTTGTCAATCACAATGCAAGTAACAAGTCTACAAATATATGAGGTTTTATTTTAAAACTATTCTTTAGAATGAAATAAAAAGTATGTATGGAAATTATAATTATTAATTATATCATTATTCATTTTATATACTGTAATGTAAATATTCCATTATAAATATTTATTATATTTGGAATTATTTTACACAGACAATACATATACGCATATACTAATTTAAAATACACACATATACATTTATTATTAAACATGAAACATAAAACACTTATAGCGTGTGTGTGTGTGTGTGTGTGTGTGTGTGTTTTACATGATTTATTTTTTTATTTGAGTGCTGCTTCACACCCATGTAAAATCGGATTGTTTAAATAAAAGTAGGACAAATTAATTAGGAATCATGACTTTCAAATATCAGGGAATATTAAATTTAAATGCAAATTGATTTGAAACGATTAAATGATGCCATGAAAAGGCATGGGGAATAATTACAGGCCATTTTATATTCGCTAAAGATGTTCATTGGGAAGTGTAGACAACTTGTACATGTTTTTTTGGTTAAGAGCCATTTACTTTTCCAGATCTTTAAAAACTGGGAATTTTGAATTTAAGGCACCTTGTAGTGAAAATTGTTGAGTTTGTGTCGCACAATTTCAATACTGTCCCTAGTGGACATACTGACAAACACTTAACACACTTAACACTTTATTTTTTCTCTCTCTCTCTCTCTCTCT
>CM051504.1:3220641-3244483 GCA_028031935.1 Paedocypris micromegethes
CTCTCTCTCTCTCTCTCTCTCGCTCTCTCATTCCTTGTGCTCACAAATTGAGTGTATTTGTGTTAATGAACCACCATGTGTGCTTTAAGCTATTAGGTATTACTTCTGCTAAAGTGTAGATTTATCAGACTAAAGCGAGAGGATTTGTCTGATACAACAGCCTGATAGCCTGGGGATACCATTCAAATATGATTTCAGAAGGTTGAATTCATGAATGTTTTGCATTTAGTTCATTGTTTGATTTTCAACAGACTGCAATACTATAAAATGGTTTTCCCAAAGTATTTAATAAGATAAAGGTAGTGTGATTTTGTGAGAGAAAGAGGACTTTCAAATTCATCCATCCTTATTCCGTACTGCTTTCCATTTTTGGGTTGCAAGGAGATGGAGCCAATCCCAGCAGTTCTAAGCCTGAAGGCAGGACACACCCTGGATTGAGGGACAGCCAATCACAGAGCGGGAAACACAGACACACACATTTACACTCACGCCTATTTTCAACAGTCTATACTCCAATTCTCTTGATTGTGTGAGAGTGTGGGAGAAATCCGGAGACCCAGAGGAAACCCAGGCAAACCTCACTGAGTCTTATATGGGGGCGACTGAGCTACTCACCAGGCCTCCGTGCTGCACAATACATAAACTGCTTTTTGATATTCTGCAAAAGATGATCATCTCATTTTAATCTCTTTTAGGTGGTGGACCTGTACTGGGGGATTGATCCAGAAGAATGGGACAGTCCGGAGTTGCAGAGATTGCGGATGAAGCTGTTAGAGGAATGTCTGAAGACGTCTGCCGGTCCTTGCTTTGTTGTGGGTATATATGACATTTTATCAAACCCTAAATGCACAATGCAACGCGAATCATATGACATAGTTATGAAAAATAATAAGAAATTTGGGATTTTTTTCCAATCTTACTGTAGAATAATTATCATATGCATATGTTGCATTCAATACTAAAGCAAGCAGTTTGGGTTAATTTGCATACATATTTAGACTTTTTTTGTTTGTTTGTTTATTTACAAAAATAATTACAAATTTATTTTTGGTATGGTTTTTTATATTTTAATATTGAGCTTAGTTTATGTTTATTCTATATAAATGGTTAACGTATGAAGAATGACGAAGGATGAAACATGTATATATCTTTGCCCTCATGATTTTTTATGCTACTAAAAATATAATTTTCAATTTTAATTTGGGGATAATGTCATGTTGTGGCTAGTGTGTGTTTTCTGACATTTATATATAACTTGGGCCTGGAATACTGGGTTTTATACTAAAGTGGGGACCTTTGCCTGGACCCCACAAGTTCAGGTTCAAGTTCTGAGCATTTGTAAAGCTCTTTTCACAGTTTAACTGTCTCAAATCGCACATGTAAAATATGTAAGAGAATTGTTGCTTTTTATTCATTTGATCATCTGGTTGTTGGTGTTAAGTAAATGGCTATGATTATCACTATGACTTTGACAAGACAAAGACCAACTTAGTTTCTTAGAGGGTGAAGATGGAATTCAAGAGCAGAAGTGTTTTTGGTTAGAGTAAAAGGGGCAGGTAATGTATAACATCAATGATGAGAGCCCACTTTGATATTTTTTGATGTGTGTGCTACATAATCAATGAGTGCACTTTGAGACAGTTCATACACATTTCTTTATAGATTTTAACCGCTAGAATTAATCCATATAAAAGTTCACATACATGTGCGTGCCTTTCAAACTTCTCAACATGGCAAGAAAAAGGTCTGCTTTGATAACTGATGAAGCGAGAGATGAGAGATCATGCAGAAGTAGAGCAACTGTAGAGTCCAGAACACCAGCTGGGTTATTAACAGATCAGTGGATTCATACCAAATAAATATTCACTCATGACCACAAGCGTGTGTGTGTGTGTGTGTGTTTGAGCAAGTGATAGAGAGGAGGTGGAGAAATACTTAGTTAGCTGGTCTCAGTAATAGGACTTCAAGAGATTGATTTAAAATGATTTAGATGTAAATGAGCAATCTGTGCAAAAGCTGTATGTGTGTGTGTGGTGTGTGTGTGTGTGTGTGTGTGTGTGTGTGGTGTGTGTGTGTGTGTGTGTGTGTGTTCCTGCATTTAGCACACAATTGTGGACCAATTGTGTACTTGTGGGGTCTTTGTCTACGGCCCCACATCTTTGAAAATGTTTTCGAGGGATGTTAAGATGTAATTTTAAAGCAGAGGTTATAACTGAGATTTGGTTTCGGGTCACAGTAAGGAGAGAGAGAACAGATTGTTTTGCATGTAAGTCAATAGTGGGGCCCCAATTTATGATATAAATTCAAGTGCGTGTTTGCACAGAAGATGTGTTGTGAAGAGTCTTTGGAAGGTGTGTTTGAAGGCCTTACAACTGAGCTAAACAAGTGTGTGTTTACAGTGCATTTACAGTACCAAATAATTATTTAACAAGTCTTTAACGCAAACTGTCGTTGTTAAAGATGAATGCTTTTATCCAAGAAACTCTTATCAAAGATGTAAACCAAACAAAAGTGTCCATTTTAAACTATGGAGAAACATTTTGTATTCAGGTGTGATATGCATTCAACACACGCACACAAACAAAAAGCGAACACACACACCACACACACACACCACACACCACATGTCTGGAGCAGTGGGCTGTCCCCGGGAACAGATCTAGTTTTAGTTATCTCATGCATGAATCTTTCAGGTTTTCAGGATTGAAGATTTCCCAAAACGTTTTCCAATATTTGTATGTCTTAAATGTAACTACACATTATATTTTCATGTCTAAAATAGCACAGCAGGACACATTCAATTTCTCCTTTATTTCCCAGACCTTCTCCTTTTTTCCCCATGATGCTCTGTCTCCTTCACACTGGAAGCGCTCTTTAATTGTTTTCTGCTCTGGCATCTCTTCCTCACTTTTTATTCCTAGTGCTTTCCGTCTCCAGCTCTCTCATCCGGATTACTCATAGTTTTGGGGTTTGTTCAGGAGATATTTGCACTCTTCAGGTACATGTTATCTGTTTGCCTTTCACTTATGTACGTTTGCCTGGGTTCCATGAATGTTCTGCAAAATTTAAAACCCTTCTCGGTTTTTAGATAAAAGATGAAAAAGCAAAAAGTTGTTAATCCAAACTCAAAATTAATTCTGTAAATTAATCCTATTGCATTGTTTGAAGAAGAAAGCACTTAATCTCAGTCAGGTTCAAAACCTGCAAGATCTTTTATTATGAAATTATTAACCTTGTGTTTGTGTGGTTTTTCTGATGTTAATTAATAGTAAAAACCAATTTATCATGTGGATTGGAGAAGCTTATGATGTGTTGTGGTATATTTGGTTCAGTGAGACTGGGATGAACTCCTCCTTCTGACTCAGATATCAATGAAGAGGCTAAGAAAACAATCTAGACATCACTTTAATGTAATTTAATGGGATATTTATGGGGTAAATTGTTTGTAGGTGGTAGTAGCATTGGTTTCTTTTCATTTCTAATTCCGTTCCTGTGTAGTAAGGATCTTTTTTTTATGAGAGACTTTTATTTTCTAACATGAGAAGGAATGGAGGTCAGTTTTTGAAGGAAAAGCTCATCTCCTGCCAGCCAAATAGACTGTTCCCGTCGGACATGAGATGTGGTGAGAAATAAGAGATAAGAAAGCTTTGTTAGGTGTTGATCCATGCATGGAATTTCTGAGTTGGTCTTACTCATACGCATGTGTCAAACTCAAGGCCCATCCTGTCCACCAAGTTATACCAAGCCCGCAAGACCGTATTATTGGTATTATTAATACGCCCGAGGATCTGAAGTGATTGTTGACACAAATTGATGACACAGACAAGACTGAAGTCATAGTTGTTACCACCAAAGAAAAGCCAGATTTTATTTTATATTTGTCTATCCCTTTTGTAACTGCTAGAAATCTTGGCTTTTATTTTGATAGCAAACGAAGGATTCAAGGATTGATAGCAAGTCAACACAGTAGTAAAGTCATATTTTTAACAACTGATGCTTTTAGCAAAAATTAAGGCTTTCTCATGATTGTTTTGAAATAAACTTTGTCTTTTAACAGGAATAAACTTGCTAAACTTTTAACAGGAAGACGCAAACGTGATCATCTCTGTATTACGCTCCTTACATTGGCTACTGGTTAAATACTGGATTTATTTTTAAAAACTGGATTTATTTTTCTTTTAAAGCACTCTTTTGATTGTCTGAAATAAATGAAATAATTTGAAATTTGAAATATATTTTGATGGATTAATTGATTGTTTGATTAATGCCACGCTTTGGCTGCCTTGTCCTTTTTAATTACAATTGTATCATTTGTAACATTTATTTTATAAAAAAATTTAACTTTTGTAGCATTTTATTTTTTTATTGTTTGTTTGGACGCATGTTTCTAACCTGAATATTTTTGACAGGATATATTTTGACGGAAAACAATGGTTCTTTACAGTTAAAGCCCATTTTTTCTGTATTAATAATCCTGGAATAGTATTTAGTTTTAGTGTTATAGAAATATATTAGTGTTTGGCCCCCGACTTAAAGTGCTCTTTGAGTTTTGGCCCCGGTTCCAGTTGAGTTTGTGACCCGTGGTCCAGCACTGTACAATACAGAGTCTGTGTCACTGATGGAAGATGTTTATTTCACTTTCTGACACTGCGGCTTTGATCAGGGAAAGAGAGAGTGTGATGGTTTGTGGCTGACAGTTTTAGGTTGCGCGTACCGGAGTCTCTGGAGAAGGTCTCTGGGCAGATTGGAACTTTTTAATTTAAGCGTGACAGGAGAGGATGGGTAAAAGCGAAAGAACTAGGAGGAAATTGAGAGAAATACTGTGATTAGAATGGAAACAGGCTGAAGCGCTGCTGGAACTCCAGCACCCGGACGGAAATTACATTTTTAAATACAGTATACATCACCTACATATCTTCTGTTTGAAATGATTGGCTATTTTTAGCAATACGCAGCTTCACCGTTAGTAATCAAACACCAACAGCGAAAGGTTTGAACCCCTGGGAAAAAAATGCCGTTGCTTGATTGTAAAACCAGAAATGAAAGTTGCTTGGAATAAAAGCATCTGCTGAACTCATGAACGTAAACCCTCAGTTGTATATTGCGCTCAAACCAAACTGGTTAGCTTTCTTGCTATCTAATGGAGTTTAAAGTCCCAACGTAAAGATGAAAATATTTCATTGAAAAAGTAAAATAAAAACTAAAAGATGATAATTTAGACTTTAAATAGGCCTGAAAACAAATGACAAATCACGAAAGCAATTTGTTACATTAAATTTGACTGAATGTGTTAAGTTCATTGAATAATGCAAAACGGACTAAATATTAAAATAAATGAAAATTAAATAATAACAATAAATTATTACAACTCTATCAAATGACTCTTTATGTTTATGGCTTTCCATGAGGACCAAGATACCACGGTTTTCTTTCCACATCAGCACTTTTGAGAAAAAGAACTTAGAAGAGTAACACGACTGAAACTCACGGGCCCTTGCCTGAGGGGAAAGAGTGTCAGAAGAAGCAAAACGTGGAAAGTTGAGAGGCTGAAACACGGCGTAACATGAGTGAATAAAAGAAAAGCCTAACATGCACGTCAAGATGTTATTACAGTCGAGAGGAAGCGTGGAAGAATCGAGTCACCTTACAGTGTAATGCAGCGACACAGAGAAGATCAAGTTCCTTATGAAGCTTTTCACAGCCTCAGACGGTCTGGAAGTTTAACAATGACTTAGGGCATTGACTGTGGCTTTGAGAAGTGAGCAAGCAGAAAGATGACACTGGCTTGGAAGCAAAATCTCTGAGGAAAAATCATGGCCGAAATGAGTTAAAGTTCAGATCACGATATACTGTATAAACTGTCCAGACGGTATCGATATTACACCGATATCACAGAATTGGGAAGAAAAATGTATACATATTTAGTTTCAGTAGACCTAATTTTACTTTTATAGGCAGGATTTGAAGTAAGAGACTAGTCACTATGGAAAACCTGGAGAAACATCTGCCATTTTTTTGGACCCGCCCTCCCCACCAGACAGTTAAAAAAACAATCAAAATGACGATGATGTTGAGTACTACCCAATCAAAAGTCGGAAAGGTGGCTCCTTCAAAAAATGCGTGTGAGATAATTTGCATGAGAGGTTGCTTCAAAAAAGATAAAAATATGGGACAAAAACCAACCCGCAATGATTCAAAAACAGCTTGCGCAATTTCTTTCTCTAAAACGGGACAAATCCGTTTTAAAGCACCTTAGCTACACAACTTGCACAGTACTGATAGT
The DNA here is from genome assembly GCA_028031935.1 of Paedocypris micromegethes. Classification (NCBI taxonomy): domain Eukaryota; kingdom Metazoa; phylum Chordata; class Actinopteri; order Cypriniformes; genus Paedocypris; species Paedocypris micromegethes. The sequence continues at coordinate 3,226,925 of CM051504.1, forward strand.
TGGAGATTTTAAAACCAAACCATTTCCATATAACAGAAGAGCCTCTCTTCTTTTTAACCAGTTCTTCTCAGGCTTTTTCAACTGGACGTTCAGGGTGTTCGATCATCTTATTGAAAATTCATTCAGTATACACAATACTGCAAAATCAAGTCAAAGCCTGATATTCTCGTTCATACTGGTGTAGAAGACCTCTAGAAGCACAATCAGTCTCCACCGGCTTTCTTACTTTACAAACTCTGTGGTGATGGTGGTTCTGGATGCTGATTGGTTCCCAAGTGACTCCATCCTTCTCATGGACGACACAGACCGGCTGAATCCTTAGAGCAGAAATGTAGATCTTAAGACCTCAAGAGGACAGTGAAAACAGAAGATTCCATTAGCATGCATTCCAAAACCACATTTTGAATCCATGAGATGTTTTCGCAAGGACCAGGCTTCAGGATAAAGATAATATGAGTTGGTAGACTATCCAAATGGATTCTGTGGAAGCGTCTAGCACAACAGATGGCAGTGTGGAGTCGTCTTCACATACACACACTAGAACAGCAGGCGGCGGTGAGATTGTGTAGCGTCTCTGACCCCGTGTGATAAAACATAAGATAGATGTTTGTCTCGCGTGCCTGTGTGAGACTGTGCGTCTCAGATGCCAGGAAGACAAACAGCATCTCGAGTTTCAGCCCGACATTTGTTTTACCGGCGTCTTATAGCTAGTGTTTCTGGTTTGAAGTGGGCTTTACTCCAGCCATTCTAAAAAAAGAAAACGTGTGCATCTTTACACGCACTACTTATTAAATCAAGAATCTTGAAAGGTTACTGAATGATTTATTGGTGTGTTTGATTAGTCTTAAAATTCGAACAGTTTGAGACACGAAAGCAAACAGAAATAACGTCAACTGCAGTTTCATCATGGCGTTTATTTGTCATGCTGACAAAGGCTTTGTTGGGATTTTATTTGCTTAACAACATTAATATAAGTTCAAGAAAATGACACTTCTTGTTGCTGTCGTTTAAAAGTATATTTTCTTTGTTTAACCATTTTTATTTACAACTTCATGTTATTTTTAAAACACGTCAGTTATTAGAAAAATTACATTTTTAGCTGTAGAGGCAGTGTGGTCTAATTATTAGAGAATTGGTCATTGGTTTGAATCCGTGTACTGTTCTTGAATTCTAGACCCCTACTTATTGAGCTTAAAACACTTATAACTACTAAAATATAGTATTTAAAATATAGTATTATATCTGGTTTTCTCAGAAATACAGGCTGTTGTGGACTTTTAATTAGAAAGCTGTAGGTTGCAGGTTTCAGTCCTTTATACTGAGAGTTTTATGCCCATGAGATCAATAGATATAATGCTATTAACTCTCATAACTGAGATACTTGTAATGAATAAACCAAATCTTTTAGCCGAATGTGAGTGTTGTGGCCTAATGGTTATAGAGTTGTAGGTATCGAGTGCTTTGTCCTAGCTGAGGTGATGAGTTTTTGAGCGATTACCAATTTACTCAATATATATTACTTCTAAATAGATATATATATATATATATATAAGTTCTAAACAACTACTAAGGTAAACAGTCTCTGCGTTATATACTCTTATAACTATAAAACTTACAATATTATTTAGTAGAATAAAAAGAAAGTCGTGGCTAGATGGTTAGAGCGCAGATGGTTGCGAAGTTTGAGTCCCTATAATGAGTAAAAACTGTACGTTTGGCTGCCCACTGCTCCAGGTGAATGTACGTGACTTCTCTACACTACTCGCTCAAGGGGTTAAGCGGAAGTTAAAAGTCACAAACTAGCTAATTCACAACACTTTCAATTTTATAAACATAACCAAAGAAGGTTGCAGCTCTGAAGGGTTTTTATATAATTAGTATTTAGACTTTTCCAGCACAATTTGACTGTCACTGTGGTGGTTCTGGGCTTCTGTACACAAAGACGCTGACAAATGTAGCAAATTGGCTTGCTAATCTCAGTGGCACAGACAACAATCACACTGGGATGGCTAAATAGGTTGCTAAAGAAGGCAAGCCTGCCCGCGGTAAACCCTGAAGCTCAAAGCCTTTATGTTGGCAAGTCCATTACAACCACCTTTTGCCAAGAACCATGTGGTCTTTAATCCGTCCTGTGCTTTTTTAGTCAAAATTAAATGTTTTTGGTCAACCATCTTTGCTAAATAAGTGTCACTTGATCGTATAATCACACCCTTTTGACTATGCACAAAAAATAATTCATAATTTATTACTATTGGTTGTCACGTATTTTAAAGAAATCAAAACCGGTTACAGTTCTGTATATCAACCAGATCCATTTTTTATTTTATGCTCAGGGGCTCATTGGCGAGAAATATGGCAGCATCCGGGTCCCTGGCGAGGTGGAGTCGGCCGAGTTCGAGATGATCTTGGATGCAGCAGTGGAGGCAGGACTGGACACCCGGATTTTGGAGGAGTGGTACTGTCGGGACGAGAACTCTGTGCCACCTGCCTATTACTTAAAACCTAAAGCTGACATGCTGAAGAACTACCAGAATTCTGTAAGTCTGCTTAAATTGGGCTAAATGGGTCACAAATTTAAGTATTTTAATATATTACACTAGAGGCTGGTGTATATCTACTCCATCCCCCCTCCCATCACCCTTTAAGTGGAGTGAATAATCATATAAGATGTGAATGTGTGTGTTGTCCTGTGTGTTTGGTCTACGGTGTATGCCCCGCCTTCTGACTCAGAGTTGCTAGGATTGGCTCAAAAATAGAAGTGCAGTGGCGAAAATAGATGTATTTGAGAATGTATGACTGTACAATATGATTATGTGAATTCACAAAATAGAATAATGTTATTGACGGGGAAGTTACATTCCACATTATATCTCCAAAAATAAAACATAAAAAACTTATATTTTAACATGTAACAATATTTACAAGATCGTGAAAACCAACTTGCTACACTTTTCAAAACTAGCCACAATCAGGACAGTTACAAATAAATTGATCCTGTAACAATAACACACACAGTCATAACTAACATAACATAATTGGTGTAAGTGCAAAAGGTCCAGATTAATGTGTATTATCTACTTATGTGTATTATGTGTATTTGAGGGAACGTGCCCCATAGTCCACTGAGGTCGGGATGTATCTCCCTGACTCAAATGAATCAAAAATATGTATCAAAAAATATTCAAAATTTGACTTAAGTGTACAAAAAATATCAGTAAGTGCAAGGCTGTTTGCAAACATCAGTGGAATTCTTGTTGCACCAATTCGCACCACATCCTTTTGGGAAACACCTCAGACTGGTTCAGGAGACCCAAGATTGACCTGTAAATGTCAGAGACTTACCCGTAATGTGGACTTTATATATGGAGCTTTGGAGAAATGGCAAACGCAGCAGAGAGTTTATTGCCTTTATAAATTCAGTTTGGTTAAATCTTCCCCTTTGTTTCGCTCTCTCTCTCTCGCTCTAAAACACACACACACACACACACACGCACACACACACACACACACACACACACACAAGGTCTGTGTTTCAATGCCTGTCACAAGCACACACTGTTCATATGGTGTGTGTGTGTGTGTATAAATCAGGTTTTAACGCTGAGTGGCTACAAATTGAGTGAACGTCTGTGAGGCTGAGGCTCTCTGTTGGAATAAAATGAGAAAAGCAGCGTGGACTGAGTTTCTCCTGTCCTCAGCAGAACCACCCACTGCTCTCCTACTTTCTCCTTCTATCTTTATTTTTCTCTCTTTTTTTCTGATGTTTGACTAGGTCACTGGAAATGTATTATAGGAACACAGTAAGGAATTTAGTGTTACAATTGATTTGCTGTCCTACCAGTACAGTAATCCGACCACAGTTTAATAATTTAACAGATTGAGGCAATTGTTTTTAATGAACTGGAATGTTTGTGTGTGTCACCTCACACACAAACACACACACACACACACACACACACACACACACACACACACACACACACATATATATATATATATATATATACATACAAACCATATGTATATATATATATATATATATATATATATACACACACTATACTGTATATATACAGTATATAGTACAGTATATGTGTGTGGGGGTATTAAGATATATTTATGCGTAAATATACATATAAATACATGAATAGTGTATATACACATTCTTACAAGAATTTCCCTCAGGGATTAATAAAGTATTACCTACATACATAAAAATAATATTAAAATAAAATTGTACATACAGATACACACACACACACAGAACAAAATAACAAACTCAATTTAATTTTCACTAATGATTTACTCAAGTAAAATGTGTCAAAACGTTTGTGTAGAGATCAGGCAACACATTATTATTTTTGTGTGTTTGTGCATGCATTAAATTTTTTAGATATTCTTATCAGGAAGTGTCATGATGAAAACGAAAACTTCCACAAAATCACAATGCAAAGCCATTAACAGACATAAACTCAGAAATCAAAGGTTTCAGCTCAGCATTCTGGCCGAGCATCACAGCGAATCCACAAAGAAGCCGCGGCAGCATGAAACGTCTGCTTTTAATTGGTTTACACGGATTTGAGTGGACAAAAATGGCCAGTAAATCTTGAATAATTGGGCTCTCTGTGTTTTTACTCTACAGATGGAGTCAAGCAGCGTAGCCAAATCAAAGAATGACAAGGCATGGAGGGCAGTCTCCGAGGAAATCAAGAGGATCTTCAGAACCTCGGTTCTCCAGCTGCAGGAGAAAGGATCCATGAAGAGCAGCCAAGCCAAGAAATTTCTCTGCTCTGGTAAACTTTACTTATACGTATGGCACTTATAAACCTCAAGCCCCTGTCCGCGGCACTTTAGATGCCTGAGTGAGTTTCACACGTCATTGAACATTCACAAGCACCCAAGATTATGTTTTAATATGCACAGTTTAATAAAAATGGCTTCGGTAAAAGGCTAGTTATTCGTATATTTTGATGTGACCTGAACCGGTTTACGCGTGGGGGTCTTTAATGTGAGGGTCTTGCTCAAAACTGCTCTTAGTATTGAACATTAAGCTTTTACAGGTTGTGCATAATTCAATCGGCTGGATCGTGCAACACGGGGAACATTCCTGCTCATATTCCAGCCTCTTAATGTATGTAAATGTGATGTTCCTGGAATAATCTGCTCTTGAAAGTGGACAGTGAAAATAGATAGAAAAATAGATCTGATGAAACTCACGTCCTTCATCCAGGTTCGTCCAATATTCCTGAGATGGTTGAGATGGTACAGACTGTGGTCTTTTGTTCATTCGTGACCTTATAATTGAATTACTAAAATAATTAGCTCCTCTTTCTGCAGTAAATTGGGGGAAATACGTCATGTGAATCGTTCTGTTGGGCGTGAAGCCACAATCTGCTCTTGGATGTTGGCGTTTTCTGGAGTTTAAACTCTTTGATTGAATGAGTTGTTCCCTGTTGACATGAAACATCTTGTTGGTTTTTACATCATTATAGTTCCAACAGTGCTTTGTGAAAACAGAAAATCGTCTTTTTTTCCGTTTGCAAAAATAATTTATATAATGGAATAAAATTTGATAATTTACTATTTGCTTTCAATGTTGCTTTCAACGTTCTGACTCGTGCTGAACATGATTTAGTAAACCGTTTTAAATGATACATTTTAATAATAGTTAAAATAATTTTGTTCAAGGTGACTCATTCAATTGTCATATTAACTATGTTAAAAAAAGTTTATATTTTATATAACGTATTTATTATTGTAATGAAACTTAACTTTGACTATTGCAATGCACGTGTAAGCAGAGATAGAGAAAAAAATTCCTGCTTCCAAATTTCCCTTACAAGAACAAAACAGAAATGGTTTCAATATATATCTCTAATACCTAATATTCATACTGTACATAAAACATTCCATATGTACATATTACTAATAAAATGATGCTATATGTACCCTAAAACCTCTAGTAGAAGGGCACCATGACGGAAGGGTGGAAAAATGGAAATACTTAAATGGTATTTCTCAACTCGTCCAATCATTTTCTGAATTAGTTCTACATTTCTGGGTCACATGGCCAATCCCAGCAGTTTTGGACTTAAAGTGGCCAACCAGTCACAGAGCGGGACACACACAGTCACACCTTCACTCACAGCTAAGCAAATGTGCAGACTCACATTTCTCAACACTTGTTTCGGACTGTGTGGAGGAAGCCGGACACACCATGCTCCACTTAATAATAAATTGTATTATTAAATTATAATAAATTAAAAATATAACGTGTGTTCAAAAAGATCCTCAAAAAGTAATCAAATTATTACAATAATTTATTTTGTATTTACAGTATGACATAATTTATACGTTATAGTTTAAATTTTTTTTTTTTACTCCTTTTAACATTACTAGATAAACAGTATGTAGGCATTTTTGTTCATGAATTGCTAATGCAAATCAGATGTACTTGAGGTTCCAGAGGTAAATTAAGTCGTTCTTCATTGAGCGAGTTTGTAGGGAAGTTGCTTTGAGCGCTGCTTTCCTCTCTCACAAGCTGGAAGCTGGCGATACTAAGCTGACAAGGTTGGCAAGCTATCAGCAGAGAACTGCCTTTAGAGCTCTGTGATAAAACCAGCCATTGCTGGATTAAGAGATTATATCAACTCTATCTTCAAGGCGACTCGGAAGAAAGCGATCTAATCGTTTGCTAAAGATTGAAAGGCGCGGGGGAAACATTCACCTCGTGGCATAGATGTGAATTGAAATGCAGTAAGACGAAACTGAGATTGTACTGAATCCTAAATGTCTTCTTGGTTGTTCTGTTTTTCAGCGTTAGAAGATGAGCTGGACTTTGCGCTCGGCAAGCAAACCCCGGCCTTTCTCAAGAAGTGCGTCTGCTACATTCGCAAGATCTCCAACTTTGACCGTTTTGCGAAGCTGCCCGAGATGACGCGCTACATGGACATCGTGGTGAGCGCCGACCGCATCATGAGAAACCAGGAGGCTTATGAGCGTCTCCTGAAGGTCCGAGATGAGTTCATCCCGATGGTGGTGGCCGCATCAAACCTCCGGGTTTACTCCTCAGTCACTCACTGTGACATGAAGCTGGGCTACTCGCAGGAAGTCGAGAGTCATTATGTGGAAGGCCTGTGTAAACAGTTTTATGAGGACATGGTGGACATCATCCAGGCCACCGTCCAGCAGAACTTCGACACGGAGACGGATTCTCTCTATGACGAAATTATCCAGCATCTGTCGCTTTGCAAGACGTTTTCAGCGTTCTATGTTTATAAGAGCGAAGTCTTGGACATTGTTCAGGAGTATCTCTACCCCTCGAAAGGAGGCCGGATGACGCCCCTGGTGGTTTATGGAGGACCCTGCACTGGAAAGACTTTGTTAATGGCTGAAGTGGCAAAGCGGGTAAGAAGCATGTGTGCACGTGTGTGTGTGTGTGTGTGTGTGTGTGTGTGTGTGTGTGTGTGTGTTAGAGAGACAGAAAGAAAAGCAAAGCTAGTGTGAACATACTGACCTGCTTTAGGAAGCCATCTGGAGGCTCACACATGTTATATTAATGCTGTGGGATGTCTGTGTTTAGCTTGAAGCTGTTCTTTGCTTCTGATGTCATGCCATCAGATTCAAATTAATGCTATGGTATTTTGGGCAACTGTTACACGGATTCCTCATGTATTTATATATTTATACATCTAGAGACATAACACAGTACAAGGGGAGTGTGTATGTGTCTGTGTTAATGTATATAAATACACTGGATTTAATTGAAAACTAAATATTCCTGAATTGTCCTAACTCCTTAAAACAATTATTCCTTAATTCCTTAATCCTTAATTGAGTCCAAAGCGACTGTAAGATTTAGATTACTGAAGATGAGCCTAAAGTGACTTTAATTTGCTCACTTGCCCTTGATCTCTTTTTTCTTTCTCTCTCTCTTTCTCTTTTAACAATTCATAAATTCTAGTTATTTCAGTCTTGAATATGTCGCACTACTTAGATCTTCACGCCTGTGTTTAAAATATTTATATAAATAATACATTGCTAATTATAAACTTACGTAATCAAAATACGCTTTATTTATGCATGTTGTTCCACTAACAATTATTAAAAGATGAATTCTATGTATTGTGCCTATCGGCAAGCAACACGTGGCAGGCTGTAATTTACTGCAAAAATTTTATTATAATGAACTACAAACCTACAAAAGAAGTGACAAAGTAACAATACCTATAATAGTTTTCATTCATTATAATACAGTTAAATTTTAACAAGTAATAATTTAAAGCAGGCAATGATTAGATATAAAATATATAAAAAAAAAATTCACACAATTTAATCACATTTTGATATCAAACACATTTTGATTTGTAAAGAGCAACAGTTTTGCCTGAACTACAGGAGGTGTAACATTTCTACTGTAGCTACAGTAGCTAAACATTTCAGATGAACAATAAACGTTTAAATCTAAATAAAAAAAAATGTAGATTGTATTTGATTCTTAAAAGCAGTATCTGATGATTATTGTGTGATGACTAGGTAAAGCAGAATTATCTTAAGCTTCTAGCATAGTTAGTCAACAAGAAACGAGAAGAGTGGCTACAAATTAATTAACTATAATTAGATAAACATAACAGTATTGTAATAGTCAAAGGTGAAAGCAGTAAATCTCACAAAACAAAACTTTTGTTGTTCTTTTCATTTTTGTTTTTATGATGGGGACAAGAACATACACACAAACACACACACACACACACACACACACACACACACACACACACACACACACACAGATATACAGAACCACAAAGCAAACCAGAGGAGTTTTTTTCAGAATTTCTTCAGAGCTAAAAAGTCCATTATTGTCAATATATTGGTTATTATTACTTAGTTGTTATTATTCAACTTACGTGTTATTATTGTTATTATTATAATAGTATTTTTACTAAAGTCACTCTTTACTCTTCTGTGTTCCTTTTTTGTACAGGCTTATTCGTGGCTACAGCAGGAAATGGGACCAGAAACAGATCCAGTCGTCATTGTCAGATTTATAGGCTCCACTGACTCTTCGGCTGACCTCCGTACCCTTCTACAGAGCATCTGCGAACAGATTGCCATCAACTATCGGTGCCTGATTCATTTTTTACCAAATAAAATTGAAGAGATGAGGGAACTGCTGGTGAACCTACTTGGGGAATCATCATTCCACCGACCTCTTGTTATCATTCTAGATGCCTTGGAACAGTTATCAGATGTTGAGGAAGCCAGGAAGCTTTGGTGGCTGCCTGTCCACTTGCCACGTACGGTCCGCATCGTAGTTTCCACCTTACCCAACAAGTACGGGATCCTTCAGAAACTGCGCTGCATGATTCATGATGAGGATAGTTACGCTGAAATAACGCAACGAGATCGGAAAGCTTGCAGTCAGACCCTGAAACAGCAGCTGCTCAGCGTGAAACGAAAGGTTACTTCAGGCCAACAGATATATGTGAATGAGGCACTGGCAAAATGCACATTACCCATGTTTGTCAACCTCATCTACAGAGAAGTAGTGCACTGGCGATCACACAAGGACGTGGATGACAAATCGTTGTGTTCTACCGTGCACGAAAGTATCGAACACCTTTTCTATTCCATCGAAAGTAAGCTTGGCTCACACTTTGTCTTTCGGGCACTGGGCTACATCACGATGGCACGTGCAGGGCTGACGGAACTGGAACTAGAGGATATACTGTCTTTGGACAACAGTGTCCTAGGGGACATCATGGTGAGTTCTAATCTTAAAAGTCCTCTGCGTATTTCCTATGATTTCATAGCTCGACTGAAAGAGGAACTCGAAGGGTATTTAGTGGAGCGTCAAGTCCGTAATGTCACCGTGATGGTCTGGGCAAATCGCCATCTGCATCTCATAGCACAGAAGCTTTACCTCAGTAATGAAGAAGATGTGCATCAAATGCACAGCCTGTTAGCCGAGTACTTCCTCGGGGCATGGGCAGGTGGGCGGAAAAAGATCTTCCACTGTGACAATAATCACCTCGCCTCTCTTAATATTTCCCAGCACCGGAACTCTCAACACCAGCAGAGCCTTCACGGCCATGACAAAGCCTCTGCTGACAAACACTCCTATGACAGACAAACACCTGAACAACCTTGGGTTTTCCAGTGTAACTTGTTGGAGCCAGACATCTTTTTTGTCAACCACAGAAAGATGACAGAACTAACGTACCATCTTACAAGAAGTGGACGGACGGATGATCTTATGTATGGCGTAATAATGAACTTCAGTTGGCTTTACACCATGATAAAAATTGGACAATTTGACAAAGCTTTGTCAGACATCGACATTGCTTACAGCTATAGCCAAGAGAAGGAGCTAAAGTTCCTTGCTACGACTCTACGTAGTATAAAGCTCAAAGTGACAAAGAACCCAGCCTCGCTCTCTGCCGAACTCCAGCAAAGGCTTCTTCCAGTGGTCACATCACTTCCCAAACTCAGACATCTTCTCCTTGAATGTGATAAGGATGGGCCCAAGTACTGCTCAATTGTGCCCTTGCACTCTTCTATGGATGTCACGTATAGTCCTGAAAGACTACCGCTCTCTTCTAGCTACATGCAGATTGTAGAAATTGTACCAACGTTGGCTCCAAATATAGTAATTGTTGCTCTTGAAGATGGATCCGTTAGCACATGGGACGTTGAAAGCAGACAGCTGATAAGACAAATTGACACGGCAAAATCTGTGGTTCTAGGCATCAGGCTGACCACAGATGAGAAGTATCTGGTTGTGGCAACTACAAAAAATACCCTTCTGATTTACGACAACCACAAGTCCTGCTTGCTCTCTGAAGTAGATGTTAAAGGTTCTAAGCATTGTGGCATTACGGGTGGAGTGGCGTTCATTAATGGATTCACTCTGTCCAGTCACCATGCCTTGGCTTGGCTCGAGGCAAGCAAGGATGTAAATGTGATTGATTTACTCTACGGATGGCCATTGTACCAGTTCCATTGCTGGTATGAAGTCACCTGTGTCCAATGTTCCCCAGATGGATTGTATGCCTTTTGTGGGCAGTATTTAAACACTACCACTATATTCCATCTTGGGAGTGGGGACAAGCTTGCCACAATGACTTCTGAGTTCTCCGGTGGCTTTGTGAAATCCATCTTGATTTTGGACACACTAAATCAAATGGTCATGATTGACAATGAGGGGAGTCTTTCTGTATGGAACACCAAAGATGTCACAAATCCAAAGCTAATGGAGGATTACGACTGTCGAGGAGATGAAAGTGAGGTGGTGAGCATTCAGCTCTCCGAGGATCAACGATCCATTCTTATTTGCAAAGCAAGGAGCATCGAAGTATTGGACACCAAAATTTGGAAAATGGCAGAAAAGTTCAAGGCCAAGCGTACTGAGAAGTTTGTGGCGGCCGTTCTTTCAAAGAACAGTCAAAGCATAATTGCTTCCATGGAGAACACCTCATCTATATTTGTTTGGAGAAGGGACAGTGGACAGTGCATGGCCAGCTTGATAGAGATCTCTGGAGCCATTGTTAAGCTGATTAAATCAACACACCATAACCTCCTGCTGTCGGTGGCTAGTAGTGGTGTGCTTTCTGTGTGGGACATTGACATCATAACAGCGATGTCCAACATCGATAAGACTGGAAAACCAATCCAAAGTTTGCAGCTTTCGGGTCGAGAAGATTTCGTCTACACCATGGATGGATCAGAGGTCATCCACAAGTGGAACTACAGCACAGGCTTCATTGAAATGGTGTTCAAGCATGAAGGCCTTGTCGAGAACTGTGTTCTTACCGTATCAGGAGACCTTATGGTGACATCTGATGATAAGAGTAGCCAGTACATATGGCAAACAACCAACGGTGAGAACATTTTTCGCATTAATGGCCAGAAGATATCACAGCTACTCATCACACACAATGACCAGTTTGTGGTTTCCCTTTGTGAACAAAATGCCTCGCGAGTTTGGAGACTAGCAACTGGTCATAAAGTATGCAACATTTTGGTGACCCTCCAGCACGCCCTCATCACCACAGCAAATACATTCCTTGTTGGCACTAACAAGAATAAGTTGTTGGCTGTTAGTTTATGGTCGGGCAGCGTCTCCAAAAAGTTCATCTGTGATGATGGCATCACAATTGTGAATTTCAAGCTAATCCCAGACAGTCCAGATTACGTTGTCTTCATCACCTCCACTGAAACCGTCTTTATCTGGAGCGTAGCTGAAGAGTCTGTTTGTAGACGTGTCCAACTCCCGAGTAACTTCTTGAAGAACTTAGAAGACTTTCAAATATCGCCAAATGGTAAATTGGGCATTGTCTCGAAAGGAGACGATAACATCAATGTCCTTGACCTTCACAGTGGTAAATTGCGCCTAGTCCATGCTGCTGGTATAATATGGCGACAGAAGCTCTCAAGAGATGGCAGATATTTAGTGTACATCTGTTTTCGGAATTGTGATGAAGATGACGACGCTGGTGTTGTTTCAAGCCTGATTGTTATGAGATTGGCTGATGGCAAGAGCATTGGGACTTGTTCCTTGTACAAAACTCCAACTTTTCTGTGCCTATCACAGCGAGCACTTAACATCATTGTTGGGTTTGAAGATGGCAGCATTGGCACCTACACTGTAGTGGACCGTGTGGATGCAGCTTTGAAGATCAAAATTGCCACGTCAAACAGTCGACAAATTGTGAACAACGCCTCACAGAAGGTACGACCCAAGTGTAGCACCAATGCCTTTAAAACCATTGCTGACTGTGTGTGGAGAGAATCCACTGAAGTCTTCTCTCGAGACAGTCCTATCAATGTGTCTGATGGTGGAGAGCCAGAGTCCACAACGCCAACGAAGAAAACTGAACTGCTGCAGTAAGAGCTCCCTCTTAGGACTTTAAGGGCATTACAAGAAGATACAGGCCAGGTTTGGAGAAAGTTATTGTTTACAGGAACTGTTTTCATCTGCACATTAGCAGTGACAAGCTTAGACTGCAATTGGTAATCTTGGATTTTCTCATTCATCATCAACATTTTGTCAAATGAGTGTCAAAAGCCAATCCAGATGGTTTGTTGCTCTGCCAGTGTGGCCAAACAGTTCAGATTTTGTATCAGAGTTTAGTTATGTCAACTCAAGCCATAATGTCACTTTATAAAACACAGAGAAATGTATTATATTTGTAGCCGAATGGTTTTTGAGATTTGTTTTCTAATTGTTCTTTTGTGTCGGTTTCTTATGTCCTCTGGTACTGTACTTATGGGAGAACCAATGTACATATGTGTTCTTTGCCTGCTGCAGTTTGTGCAACTACTTCAATAGTTTTGTTGTGCTAAATGCAATCAAAGTGAGTGCCTGGATTTTAACTTTTTTTTTTCTTACAAAACTGATGAAGAAAATGTGCAGGGACTTTGTAAACTCCAAAAAAAAATATTAAACTTGATTTTAATATATTTTATTACGGTGAACTTTTGACACTCGATTAACTAAAATGGAGTAATTTGGCATGAAATGTACACTACTTTCACAAGAACAAATTGTATCAAAGGACAAATTTCAGACTTGTTACTGAATTGATGGGCAAAAATGTGTCAAAATTGTCCTTGCCTCTGATTTATCTTCATTCCGCTCTCATTAAAATATACATTTGATTAGGTCAATTTAAAAATATATAGACTGGATGAATTCAGTATAATGTACTGCTGTGTTATTACCTCATCGAAAGTAGTTTAACTGTTTCTTTCTGACAACAAGACAACGAGAATAGAGAAAAGACTCTTAATGCTAATTATTTATATTAAGGACTGTACAAATGATGAACAATGACTAAAGATGTTAACTACTGAGAATATATGTGTAGCATCTCACCAGGAGTATCTACGCCTTAAAGGTTAGGTCACTTATATACAAATATACCGATGTGTACTAGTTATTGTTAGCTCATGTTCTTTGTGAGGTAAAGGTCGAATGCGTGCTGAAAAAAAACGTTACATTGTATTTTCATGTTATAGTTGACTTAGATAAATTTATGAATAAGACTATGTTATAGAAAAAAAGAGAAGTTTATAAATAAACTATTCTGTATGTTTTCATTGACATGGTTGCCAAGGCAGTGTTTCGGTGATTGCACTTTATTTTAAACGGGTCGTTTACTAAAGTTGACTTTGGATATGTGTGTCACGAATGCTTACTTTACAATACTTGCCTTCAGTTATGGGTATTCAATGGCATGTTCCAAAATAAAAGTCCTTCAAACTAAATGTATCAGCCACGTCCCACGTAAACTTCTGTCCACTACTCAAGGGCTATTCCGTCAAATTGTATGTTTACATCTGGAAATACAGACACATTTGGCCAACTTACAGCCCTCAACCCATTGCAGTATTTGGTTGTAATTAGCCTTTCTTGCTAAAGTGTTGAAAGTGTATTGATATCAAAATTTGCCAAAGTTCAATGTGTTTTGTTTGTTTTCAGAATGTTCGATGATGTTGTTTGTAACCTTCTTTGCAGGAAACTATTGGCTATGTTGTGTTTTCTAGCATTACTATGAAAAAAAAAATCTTTCGTAAGATTATGACAGTCCATCCAGTATATTGGAATGCCAGTTTTAGAGTATATTTGAATGTTTCTATGAGAGCAGTGGAACTGTATATGTTACGTAACTTGAATGACTTACTGCATACATGTCTGCAAAACATAGTTGACATACTGGTATTGAATGTGTTGTATTATTTGTATTGTCGCGATTGAAATCCCTGTGTAGAGATAAATATATAAATATATATATTTTCTTAAATGTTGTACTTAGATTTTGTTACAAAGTTGTTTAGATATTCTGTAAAAAAAAATAGGCAAACCGTGTCTGAAAGCAATATGAATAGATGTGTATGCATTGTTTATATAAAAAGACTATAAGATAATAAAACAGTTTTTTCTGCCTCTTAATAAGCCGAGTTTTTCATTTAACGTGCGTAAATGTTTTCGTTTTTAATACATTTAATAGATGTTTTATATCTATTAATAGAGTAATTATAAAAATACAGTAATTTACATTATTATTTTAACACACCTATATTGTATATACAATATGTTTATTTGCCGTTTATATATATATATATATATATATATATATATATATGTTTTATTATTACAATAATTAGCGGGAATATTTCATAATCTCACAGCCTTGATTATTTAAAAAATGTAGTGTTATTTTACAGGAAAAAAGTTTTGTCAAATACAAAAAAAATGCTAAAATTGTTTTATATCATTTTCAGTTATACCATAATTGAAATCAATGAAGGGGAAAGCTTCCACCTTTAGACTGACAAAGTCACTGAGACAGAATGTAGAATGATGTTGCTGCCACGCGCAGTGTGTAAAATGCTTTCAACGTTTCAGTGTTTTCTTGTTGTACACATCTGGATTTTTGGCAGACTGGAACTCAAACGTCACAATAAACAAATCGTAGCTAAGGGCAGGAATGGCAGTGTGTGGTCTCTATGGAAACTGAACCCTCTGTGGCATCAGCCCCCTGTTGTGATGACTGTGGAACTGGCATAACAATGTGTGTCTCTGAGAAAATGCATTCATTTCCCCCCTATAAAGTTATCACACTTACCAACACTGTTATTCATTTCTCCATAGGATGCCAATGAGTTGTAACTGAACCAGTGTCATCAAACATCAATATTTGTACTACAAAATGTACAGCGTTTAGCCTGATCATCCCCAACTTTATTTGGCCTTCCTAGTGTGTGTGTGTGTGTGTGTGTGTGTGTGTACAAAAAAACATGGTACATTTTCCCAATTCCATATTGAGACATTCCGGACTGAGAAAAGTGCTATATAACTAAACTTGAACTTGAACATAAATGTTTTAGATAGCACGGAATTACTGTTTATATGTATTTATTGTTATATGTATAGTATAATTGTTTTTTCATCTGATATTTGCGAAACCAATAACAAACGTGTAAATTGAAAACATGGCCAAATTTCAAAAGTTTGGGATGTTTAAGGATTTTCGACAAACGCTAAAAAGCACTATGCTGGTATAGCACATACTATGTTGGTATAAACGTTTGGGCAAAAAAAGCTTAAAATATTTTTGCGTAATATTTATATCATATAAAGAAAATATTGGTATTAGTGAGCCTAAGTGCACCTGCCGATAGATCAGCTTTACTTCCTTCGTGTGTAATATATGTTCATATTTGGTAAAAAATCATTACATATTATTATTATTATTGATGATGATAATAAAAATGATGATGATGATACTAATAATAATTTAAATTATTATTGGAAAGCCTAAATGCATCTGCCTCTAGATCAGCTTAACTTCCTGTGCGTCAAAATGTTTTTAAAAGGTTTTCTCTGAGCATAAAAAACTAAGCGTAAAAACACAAGAGTAAAAAACGTAAAATGTTTTTGTGTAAAATGTTTTCATATTTATATTATTACGTATTATTATTATTTTTCTTCTTTATAACAATAATAGTTTTATTGTTATAATAATTGCATTTACAACAACAACAACAACAGCAATAATAATAATAAAAAATAATAATGACGACATTAATAATGATGAGGAGGATGATGATGGTGCTAATAATACTTTTAACTATTATTGGCGAGCTAAATGCACCTGCTTCTAGGTCAGCTTTACTTCCCGCGCGCCAGAGATGTTTCCCACTCTGGGTCGCTCCTGATCCCGCGTCACGTGCTGCGTCATTAGGGCGAGCGTCACCGTGAGAGTCAAACGGAGCAGGGCAGCGGAGTCACGGGGGACGCAGCGCTACTCGGAAGCAGAAACACACGGAGAAAATAAACACCAGGAAGAAGCAGGAAGCGGCAGCAATGTGAGCGAGCGCGACGTCTCCTGGTCACGGGCGAAGTTTGTCACTTCGAGACGTTTCCTCACTACAATGAGACACACATTTGGGACAATAAATGAACACTGGAGTTATTCATGAAACCAAAGCGTTTCCTCGGCTCCATCATCAGTCTAGCAGGTAAAGACTTTCTCCTTTCCCACAAACTCTTTGTGTCGCTCACACCTGTTGGGGATGGAGTCGAGATTTCCATTCGGGATGGAGTAGGGAATAAAATGGAGTTAATGTGTTGTTTTAGAAGTGAAATAACGCGATAGGAGACGTGTGGTGGAGGAAAAAGAGATGTGACTTCTGCAGGTGTGTTCGCAGCAGCTTTGGCGAGTGAAGCGTGTGGTAAACTTAAAGCTACAGTCAGCAAAAGGAACTACGGATTATGTTTATATACATACACTTAATGTACTCATTGTTCATGTTGGTGTATTAATTTTTTGTTTCATTTTTCGATTTCTGTCTGACCTTTCTTTTCTCTGGAATCGGGTGTGTGTGGGGGGGTGATTTTATATTCAAAGTTATTAGTATAATCAACTATAGTCTTAGCTATCCTTATGGAGCAAACTAAAGTTCCTTTTATTTTTATTAATATACTGAATGGTCGGTTTTACAAGAACGTAGATGTCCTCTCTCTCTCTCTCTCTCTCTCTCTCTCTCTCTCTT
>CM051504.1:3244490-3294337 GCA_028031935.1 Paedocypris micromegethes
TCTATACAAATATTATTTGAATAAGCATTGTTGGGATATCCTACTTGCTAGTCGAGCTATATTTGCATACATTCATATGCACTCTTGTCCACCCAGACTTATTCAGAGTTTCACAAAAAATGTACTTTAAATTTGTTCAAAAACCGATCAAATCCACTTATGTTTCAGATGCAATCCCACAAAAGCTTACCAAAGTATAAGAAGCAATCCCAGACTTTCAAAACTCTGAAGTTTCATGTATTTGAAAATTTGGGATCACATCTTTTTCTTTTGCTATAGTAGTGCAGGAGATAGATAACACAGCAAAATGTTTCTAAGATTAAACACGTAAAAACTAGATATAAAATGTAGATGTATTAAATGTATACCTTACATATAATTTGTGCAAATTGCATTAAGTTTATGTTATTTTATCGGTAAAATATTGAAATTAACTTATGACTTTTGTTATGAAATAAAATAATAATTCATTTATATTTGTAAAAATAAATGATTTTATGTGTCCTTTGTTTGTGACTACAATGCACTTTTTAGATGTTTTTCTTTTTTTTAAATGTTCAATCTATTTTCTTTTTCCCCGCAACCCTTCAGGTCTATTTACAGTAGGCCGGCGTGTGTATAATGAGATGCTGAGCAGGTTCCTGATGTTTACTATCAGAGTCATTTACATTGTTTACTTTACATCATGGTCCACCTGTTTTGAGGTGTGGTTTAACTTGCCCTACAAAGGTCCTCTGAACTTCCTGCTCTTTCACTCTGACGCGTTATCTTGGCATTTACACTACGAGTGCACACGAAACAAACCGATATCAGATTCAACTTGTGTAACACGAGGCTAAACACTGTTTTTTCCCCGCTTCTCTTCTCACACTTCGAGCCATTCCTCAATCTGTTAGAGCAGCTCTGTTTGAAGATCAGCAAGGTTGTTCATGCCTCGTGTTGGTGTGATCCCATGACTGGATCTCTAATTGTGATCACTACAGACCATTGTCATTGCTATGGGCTGACACTTAAATTTGGAAATGCCTAAGGTTGATGCCAAGCCATGTGATAATCTCAGAGAATGGATGTCTGGTTGTTGAAGGAAGCGCTGCGAAACATTTTGCCACCCTCGGTGAGGAAGCCAAGCAGGTATCTGCGGCGAAATCATGACTTGAGTAACTAATAAAATCACGTTTAAAAAATAATCTGTAATCTAGGAAGGAAATTCTGCACATTTAACCAGTGTGTACAGGAGTGTGTAACAGGAGTGTGTGAATATGACATCTTGTAATCTTGTAATCTTTACATGGACAAGCTGAAAGACAGGACCCTGCACTAGTACTTGAAAGCAAAATGTAAAAATTAGGTATGCAGAAGTCTATGATGCTCAGATCTATGGTTTTGAACCAATCTTTGACTGTATTCTATACTATATACTATATAGAAAATTATACCAACATTCTGAATATAACCACCTGTATGTGTCAATTGTCAGGTCCAGGATTGGACAGATTTAACCTCTTTTTTTTTCTACAGAATAGGAAGTGAGAAAAATCACTTTATCTCAGTCTCAATTATGTGTCTTGTGTAAAATGTCTTCCTAGTATCATAATGTAATAATCTTCTCTTCACAATAGGAAGTGGGAAAATATTGGAAAAATCTACAAGAAATCTAAAAGTATAGTATAGTATAAATGTCAATGTAAATTTCTTTTTGTTAAATCAAATAAAGGTCTTCTTCTTCTTCTTCTTCTTCTTCTTCTTCTTCTTCTTCTTCTTCTTCTTCTTCTTCACTGTACTGTACTGTACTGTACTGTACTGTACTGTACTATACTATACTTTATCTCAGTCTCAATTATATGTCCATTGTAAAATGTCTTTCTAGTCTCATTTGTCTATTTAATATTTATATAAAATATATCACTTGGAAAATATCATTTAAAATGTGTTAATAAGTCTATTCTAAAAGATAATGTCATTCTAGTCTCACATTTGTCTAAATGGGTTTTCTACAGTATATGTATGTATGTATGTAGATTGCGACATATCATGTTGTTTATTTAATAATATTTATGTCACAAAGACTTATATATACCGTATATCAGCTCTACTATCTCTCCATTTATTCTTCCATCAGAACAAAGAAAGTAAGACGCAAATTCATTTTGCCAGCTATAGGTTTATTGAGGCT
This sequence comes from Paedocypris micromegethes, assembly GCA_028031935.1. Taxonomy (NCBI): domain Eukaryota; kingdom Metazoa; phylum Chordata; class Actinopteri; order Cypriniformes; genus Paedocypris; species Paedocypris micromegethes. The sequence continues at coordinate 3,246,664 of CM051504.1, forward strand.
TGTTTTTATTGTAGTTAAATATTTATGAGAATCGTTTATGTACTGAAGCACCATTAGAAATCCTAATATAGAAGTATAATATTTGCTGTGTGCAGACTGTACACAGTGGATGTACGGCGGATCTTTGTTTTGTAAATTTGGTATGTATTTAGTGATGATATGAGCATTCTCTGGAGGGCTGGTTCTGCAGGCGCGGGTCTTCTGTTAATCAGGCCATGGCAACAGCGTCCAGGGCAACACTCAGACCAGCATCCACATCCAGGCTTGTCAGGGTGGTTTATAGATCCCTTGAATGTTGTAATTGCATTAGAAAAAAATTGAAATAAATAATACATAAATAAACTCTGAAGTATAGTATAAAATGTCACAGATGATCCAAGATTTGTTCTAATTGTTTCTTACTTTTGTGATAGCGTATTCAGTATATTGAGTACTGTGCAGTGTTTGCCATCTGTATTCACTCGTTCTAACAAGAGCAAACCAGTTTTCCCGGCTTTGATGAAGCCACACCTCCATGAATCTGATCCTCTTGTGTCCATCTACCTATAGATAACATACACTTCATATTTGCACATACAGAGCCTTGATAACCCAATATTTTTAATCTCATCTTTCTCTTCTCTCTCTCTCTCTCTCTCTCTCTCTCTCTCTCTCTCATTCTGTTGCTGTCTCTCTCTTTCTCGCTATATCTTTCTTTTGGTGTGTTTGTCTCTCTCTCTCTCTCTCTCTGTCTCTCTCTCTCTCAGCTAATGCACTCGGTGAAGACATTGGCTCGGTGGATAGGAAAAATAAACAGAATTTAAGAGTTAACCATTACCCAAAAGAGGCTTGTGAAGTTGAGGCCCGTATTGTCACCCAGAATAGCAGGCACCAGTGTTTCTTCTACTCCCGTAGTTGCATATAAACGGTTGAGTAATGTTTTGACTGATGACACAGAGCAGTAGTGTTTTGGTGTAGTACACTGAGCTGCTGTCACAGCAGAGATCAGCTTCCTGTTCGCTTGTGTACAACACTTGAAATGTTTTTCAAGGTCTGGACGAGTATAAATTAGTATACGTTCTTTCCAGATTTGTAATTGTAGCTTTGCTTGTAAATATTTTCTATTAAAATTATTAAATAGCTTTTAATTGGAATAAAAAGTAGACTTTATTCATTTATTATTATAAAACGTAGAACATGTTTGCAAAAAACTGGACATTTTAACCAATTACATTTTAAAAGGGATTTAATGCCACAGGTATTTTTTTTTATTGTTATTTTTGAATTATTTAAGTTCTGAGCATGTGTAAGGCGCTTTTCACAGTTTTACCTGTCTCAAAGCACACATTGTGAATATGTAAGATGATTGTTGCTTTTTATTGATTAGTCGGTGTTAAAAATATTGCTTTGAATATCACTATGACTATGACAAAGACCAGTGACCCATTTAGTCCAACTTTTCGAACTATTTATTAATTATCCAACACATTAACCTTAAAATGTCATTTAAAAAAATGTTAAGTAACATTTTATGTATTTATTTCAAGTGCGGTTTTAACAATATTAATTCTGTTTGCTTAACTGTCTTACCTTTAGCACAAAAACATATATTTCATTAGTGCTAATGCTACCGCCCTGTGCAAACATGAGCTTGAGAACTACCTGTTTCTGAGCAATGAAAAGTGATCAAGACATCAAGCATTTCTCTAAAATGTTAAAGTCTATACAATCAGAAAAGCACATTCTACTGTATTTTTCCATTTACGATTTTAAGAAATGTCTTCCATTGTCTTCTTGACATTGCAATTTTTATACGTCTTTTAATTTGTATGATATTAAAAATAAATATATATATATATATTATGCCATTCAATAAATGTATTATGTTGTTATTACTTAAAATCTTCAGTAATCTTTCCTATATTTATCATTTTCTAGCATTTAGATGTCCAAAGCCATATATAAATAGCCTCATTGTTTCACTGTTTTTTTATTTTTTTTTTGGCAAATAATTTTTCATACATGTTACTGTTATTGTGTAAATATACTTATTGATGTGCAGAAAATTCATATTTATATCAAGGTTGTACCTTTTACGTAGACTACCTTTTACGCTCTCATATTATACTTGGCATTGTTTGTGAAGGACATCTCAACAGGGTCAGTAGCAGAATGCTGAAGCTCATAAACGTGGCAGTGAATAGTGCCTGAGTCACGGTTCTGCACTCCAAAGTACTTGATAAGCATTGATACTTTCGTTTTAGTGCTCGTACCATGAGCACGGCTCTCCATAGCGACATGGTATCGCAGCAATCTTTTCACTAGTTTGAATGTTTCCACTTGTAGGAGACATTTGCATTTTTTTTCACTGCGACTGGTTTGCAAATAAACCTGCCTTGGACAAAATGCTTAACTCAGAGACCAAGAAATCGAACAAAATTACCAAACTTGTCATTTCTACGTGTTCTGTTTCAGTCAAATCATAGGTACATCCTAATTCATGTTTGTTATTGTTTAATTGAAGGTACATTTTTACAAACATTTTTTGAACTATTTTTAGAAAATGTATATTTAATTGAATATTAATCTAGTCTTATCTTATAATTCTCTTCTGAGCTTCTAAAAGGAGGCCATTTGTGTTTTATTTCCTGGCACGTCTGTGTGGGAAAGAAAGACAACCAGGAGAATTTTTGTCCGATTAGGCGGATTTTCCCCCAGACTGAACTATCAATTATTTACAAGGGAACTTGCTCATAAAGAGCACAAGAAATGTCAATGGCAGAAATGGCGCGCCAGTCCTTGGAAAGGTCAATCCATCCATGTCACACTTCACAAGTATTAATAACAGTTTTTTTATTTGTCTGGCCTTATCGTGAATGTCACACACGTGCACAATCGGCTTTCTTACGATTGTACGTAAAACTGCTTTCTTGACTTGCAAAGTTTGATTTATGGAAGATGATGTTAGCTTTAAAGCTGTGAAAGATTTGGTAAGAAAAAACGTAAATATTTTGAGAATTAGTCTAGTGATTATTACAATGATTTTTGTTTTCCCTCTCTACGCAAGTTATTTTCTAATTGGTTGTTTTTTAGAGATTGTTGTTACTACAGTTAACACAATGTAACGTGATAGTTACAATATAGTGTGTAATTGTACCTTTGTAAAATATTGTATATTGTAAAAAAAACAAATTGTACTTCAAAAAACAATGATATAAATAACCAATGGAACATATTGTTAAACAAGCTAATTACCAAAAGCTTTTAAAAACAAACAATCAGTAAAGAAGTAAAATTGTAATTAAAGAAAGTTGGCATTTTGAAGTACATTTAAACGTTGAGTAATTTGTGCCTTCAAATTTTAAACCTCTCGCAAAATACCAGTATTTTTTTTTAGATTTATTGTTTTATGTAAAAACGAATCCAAAAAGAATAAAAAAAAAACCTATGATGAATTCGCCTTGGTTGGCATTAAGTGTTAACGAGTAAGAATATTTTATGCAAATATTTTTAACATGATTAAAATTATAAATGGAGTTGTGGTAAAACCCGTTTCTTTTTGTTTGTTTGTTTTTATCCATTTTAAAAGATGTTAAAAAGAAATTCCTGCATGAAATGAAAAAATTAATGTTAAATCCAGTCTACACAACAACTTTGTATGGCACTTTGTTCAACTGTTTGGTAGAGTTGTGGAATTGTGATTTCGAGGTTGACGTGGGGACTTACAACTTTCTCAGTTGATGTGTCAGGAGGTTCATTTCTGCTGGAAAACCGTGATCACTTCCACATGTTCTGACAGCATTAGCACACTTACTCAATGGCCCTTTGTTGGAGTCACTCTCCAGAGCAGACCAGACCCAACACAACCCTGGATTTCTCAACCAGCTATTTAGGAAATGTAAGGTTGTGTATCTGACCAAGACCCAACACAACACAAAACATAATACTATGGAATGTATTGAACAGATTTATATTTGATATTAAATCCAATTTGTCTCTTCTTAGGTTCTCTACACAACTGTCCAGATGGGTTGCAGTTGCTGTAGAATGATAAAAAGGTAAGAAGAAAATTCTGTCGTTTCATCGTTAAATGTCAAATCTAATGGTGTTCTCTATAACTGCTGTTAAAGTGTCAGGCCGAGAAGTCATGTTGTGTTTCCTGCTTGTATAATAAAGCCATAAAACAGTGGTTTACCATCACAGGCATGTTCAGGTTGTGTGGATCATGTCAACGCAAGATAAATTCATCAAAAAGAGCCACAGATAGTCACACACTGTCCTGCAATTTTTTTACAAGCTTAGGTTAAGCTTGAGCGTTGCTTCATGCAAATACTACGAATACTTTTTTTAACATGATTCGTGTATAATAGGGACTGAACCGACTGGGTAAAGCTTTAGGATTTGACTTGAGACAACTGTTCAGATTGACATTAGCCGGATTCATTTTTCTTTTGATTTAGAAGCAAAATATTCTTCCACACTGCTCGTTTTACTATTTGTTTAACTATTTACAATGTGTTTATTAAATCTGTTAAATATATTAGGTTACATATTGCACATGTATACAGTGCAATATTTTGCATATTTAATTAATTCTTTGTGAATGAATTGTGATATTTAAATATTTTCTATTAATTTATAAAAATGTTCTAACATTTTTATTATTTGCTTGAATTTTTGTTATAATTTTTTGTATTTATTTTAATTAGCTAGTTATTTACCATTTTTAATTTAATAACAATAAAACTGCTATGAATTAAACACGTAATTGATTCATAAAAATTTTATTTTTTTTTTTTTTAAATTAAAATTTTATTTGCATTTTAGGGTAGGAGTCATGCTGTCAATATTTTTGTTCTGCAATGCTAAGAAAATTGCTGGCACTGTCAAATCTTTTGGTCCTGAGAAGAAGACAAAAAAAAATTAAATTGCTTGCTTATTTTTTATGTAGGAGCCATATTGGCAGAAAAGCAGTTGTGGAAAAATATGAAGTTGTCGTTCAGTCATATGGCAGATTGCTAAGAGCTGATAAAATGCCGTTTGCCACCCACATCTGTCAGGATCCAGACTCTTATTTTGGATTTTTTTCTGGCAGTAGTGCGTAACTGTGCATGTGTTATAAAGCATAAAGAACTGCCAGCAAACCAGTTCCCATCAGCCCGAACATGAGGCTGACAGAGACCAGATCCTGACATTGCCAAGCTGTTTGTATTTTAAGCAGCATATTTTTTTTTTTTTTCGTATTTTTGTACCAATAGTCAAAACAGGAAAGGTTTTTTTGTATGTCTTCAGTTGGAAGGATAGAAAATAAAAGTATTTGACAACGTATGAAAAGCCGTATCATGCAGGGGACACTCACTTTTCACTGTTTTTTTTACTTTTTAAAGGTTGCTGGATTGATTGGTTTGCAGGGAAATTGAAGACATGGTTATAATTTTGGCTGCAATAACTCAAAAAAGATTTATAGATAAGATATTGAAAATTTTACAAAATATATAAAACCGGTTCTTGCATTTACGCCTTTTATTTTGTTGCAACTTTTCACAATTCTCGCAATTTCTAAACTATCTCAAGCTAATAACGGTTTAGAGTAAAAATTCTTATAATAAAATAAAATTGGATATTGGATATAAAGTAAAACTTTGGATATTGAAACTTTACTGTACAATCACTAAATTCTCTTGTAAACATAACCACAACAAGCTTTGTCTGGTTTTATAAAACTGCTAAATCTCTCTCTCTTTCTCTCTCTGATGTAAAAAGCATAACATTTTAGCAGGAAACACATCACAGTGCTTTCTGTACAGTGGGTTAGACAATAAAGAGATTTGACACACGCATGAAAAAAATGGTGCCATGATGTTAGGGTACTTCTGCTTATTTTGCATTTTGATGTAAAAATAAAACTGTCTTCCGTGTTATGTAGTTTGAAAATAACCCACCCTAACTGAGGAAAGCGGAAAAGATAAGCGCAATCATTTACACAGATCTGCCGTTGATTAACCTGCTGATGTCATTAAAGCCGCAATGCAAATTCTGACGATAGTCAAATTCTCTGTCTGCATCAGGTTACAGAAAAACCTCAAAAAGCTTTGCATGAGTAAAGAGTCCACAACAAAAACATGTACTCGTTCATTCTGACTCGTTCCTATTAATGTTTAAGTTTGCTTGAGTTCAAAACAGACTTTTGAAAAGTTAAAGAAAAAAAACAATTGATCTTTGTTGTAGTTTAGACCTAAAGGGTTGGTTTGACTTTTCTGAACATTTTTGAAAGACCTTGAACAATATTTGGTAAAAGGTGATGGTAACCCTTCAGGACATTGAACAAAACAACAACAGCCAATGAGCTGTAAGCAAGCTGTTGGGTGACCAAGGCTTGAACCCAAAAAAACAAGATCTCTGATGAAAATATTCAATTAGCAAACCAATTAGAACTTGATCTTGAATTAGCAAAGGGGATTACATTGGAAAAAAATAAAATGAAATCTCTGTAAAGTTAATGGAATACAGTCAACTCTAATTGGTCGGCTTATTTGGGCTGGCGGTTAATGGTGGCAGCCGCTTTATCTGGCCAAATGCTAAATTCCAAATCACATCACAATACAAATTTGTGCCACTTTATTGGGGCAAAATGGTCAAAGAATTTGTTACGAATTCAGCCCGATGAGATCGCATGTCACTCCACTGCTTGTCTCATTACACTGGATACCAATTGCTTCCAAGATCAAGTTTAAATGCTTTACAAGAACTTTCTTTCTAGAAGTGAAGAAACTTCCCATCTAGAATTTTTACCACCTTTTTGAATTAAAACCCTATCTGTGTGTATCCAAATATTATAGACAAATTGTGTCTCATGCTCCTCCTTTTTTAAGTCACTTTGGATAAAAGCCTGTCAAATAACTGTAAAATAAACAATTTGGTTTGTGTTTTCTGAACATTTTCACAGACATTTGACATGTTTTTTAACGTGTTAGTTGCCGATTGTTGACTGTTTATTCATCTTCTCAACCGTTTCTGTGTTCCAGTTATATTTATGACCCCTCAGTCACTGTAGATGGTCCTGGACGTCCCCAGGACTCCAGCAACAGCTCTCTGTACGAGGCCCAGAGGTTTCCAGAAGATGCCGATCACATTCACAAGAAGCAGGGCTTCCACAACCTGGGCTACAGCACCCACCCCAGCCCCACCAAGCTCGACATCGACAACAACCACATCAACCGGCTTCACGCCAACAATCCAGCCCAGCTCGCCCGATCAGTCCCAGCATCTGACACGCCGAGCCTCTACATCCTCCAGCCCGAAGCCATGCTCACCAAAAGCCCACCGCCATTACATCACGAGTCCTTGTTGGGCACGGAATCGGAGAAAAGAGAGGAGAGATTTAGAGACTCGGGCCTGGGTGGAGGTGGGATAACAGACGGGATGGAGGGATCAGACGGTTGTCCCTGCATGCAGGAGGAGGAGGAGGAAGAGTTCAGGAGAAGAAGGTCGGCTGAGACACCGGACACAGCCGATGAAGAGAGTGTCCTGTCTGTGGACATTCACACCAGCAGCACCAGCCTCTCCTCCGCAGACACCAAACAGGTTCTGGAGGAGCGAGACAAGCAGGAGATGGACCGAGTGAGCGTCACAGACTCTATGGTGGCCGAAGCCCTGGCCGTCCTGGACGCAGCCACTGAAGGAGAGGATGTGGATTAAAAGAAGACTCTCTCCATCATTGCAGTGGCCACATTTATAGCGTTTAGCCAAAACAATCCTAAAGTTTTCTGTTTTTTGATCCCGGAAAGTTTATCGGAATTGACTCAGTCACAGGAACCGTTGCTTGTTTACAAGAGTTGATCATCAGTTGCCCTATAGATTTATAAAGAAGGTCGTTCCCAAGGTCACATAGATCTAGGAATTCTTCTCATTGCTTTGTGATAAAGAGACGGTGAGAGTGGGACTCAACTCAAAATCAAACCCCGCAAACCCTTTAAAAAAACGAATCTTTCCGCAAACCCTTTAAAAAAAAAAGCATGCAGCTTTTGCATTATCTGTCGTGAAGCGGTTATTGGTTCACTGTTGAGGTCAATAGGGTTCGACCTGTGTCAGATGCGCACGGAGAGCTCGTCTCGAAACAGATTTCGGCCCAAAATAAAAGTGTATTTTGCTTTGAAATCGTATAAAATGTGCATATTAATCATTTCGGTGGATTTCCATACGGCTAATTTATTTTATCTATGCACTTTTAATATTTAACAGGAAGGATCCAGTAGATAGATAATAAAAATAAAAATGATGGAAGTAAAGTAAAACTAATTTTACCTTTACATATATATTTTCTTATTATTTGAAACTTGCAAGTAAATCTCTAGTATTCTTACGAGACTGTATGGAAAGCTGGAAACAGCGTGAATCAGGCCGGTGACGTCGGTTGATGCACAATAAACGGTTTAGTTATGTTTTTAACTAGTTGTGCTTCACTATCCGAGGACTGATTGGTAAATTCGTCTTTGGCTCCGCTCTTCAAGCTGAATTTCTGATATTCACTATGTCCCATAATTTAAGAATCTTCTCAGAGAGTATTTTTCTGTCTAAAGTTCACGGGTTAGAACATGGTGTTGGTCGGGATCCTTTCTCTTCAATCCGTCAGTGACTGTGTCTGGACAGAAACTGATGCTCTGTGTGGGTTCGACACAAAAGCTTTGATTTGAGGTGTTTTGCACATCAACATTGATGATTTACTGGAAGACGGAGACGTCACATGAACCCGGGGAAAGAATAAAAACAATGTGCTGGATCATAAGACCTGTTATGTGATCTGTTGACATTAGTGTGTTTGAATAACAGCGCCACTGGGCACCTTATATAATGTAATCACATCTTCGGTCCTGAAGTGTGGGTGACGTTTCCCATTTTTCAACTCAGTTGACCTGACGGGGAATGTGGGATTTTTGCCTGACAAAAAATGCAATAATGTTTTACAGATGACAAAACATTAGAGCATTAGTATTTTGCTTATTTATTATTATTATTATTATTATTATTATTATTGTGTTTATTATTATTATTGTGTGCATTTGAAATGGTTTTAAGTTTAAATTTTGAGAAGATTGACCAAGTTTTGTGAGAATTTGTCTGATTTGAAATGACAAATTGGAAATACCGTAAGTCTTCATTTATTGATACTTTGTTAATGACGATACATTTTGACTTAACATTAATAATAAAACAAATATGTATTTAAATGTTTTTCATATCATTTATCAAATGTAGAAAAACATGACCAACAAAACAACAACCAGAAATTCTAAAACATAACTATGCAAAATCACTCAGTGAGCAGGGAGCAAGACAATGGCCATCGATAGCAAAAATAAAAAAAAACACTAGGAAATGAAGGTCGATTGCTTTACCAAACGATTCCATAACATGGTTGAGTTCTGTTTGTAGAGAAAAACTGTATTTTTAATTCATATTTGATAAGTTAATGCCTCGAGAGTGAACCGGAACTGAAGAAGGCTACGCGTGAAAGCGGTGAGTAAAACTAAAGAAAAGCCTGATTAAATGTGGGTAAAAAAAACGGCCGCTCAACCAGAAAAATGTTCTTCTTTTTTAGTCACAAATATTTTTTATTACATTGTTTACCAATATTTTATCATTTATAAAAACATTGTCTGAACTTTCTTCCTATGGCTCTTACATGCAAAACGCGGTCTATTTAACGAAATTTCCATTTAACGAAACTGCTGTCGTCACGAATCAATTTTGTCAAGAGAGGCACCACTGTGTATATTATACTGTAATATATAATGTATTTAGTAGCATATATTTGTTATAACACATACACAAACTTGAGTCAAAACTGGACATAATTGTAAAACTAGTGAGTAAAACTTTATAAATTGTTTACATCTCTTACTACATTGTTGGCAGATTAACCCTCTGAGGTCTGAAGGTGTTTTTGATTCTGTGTATTTACTGTAGTTCTTGAGATCAGTGTATTTAGCTAAAGCATGGCCACAATAATATATGAACGTCAGGTTTGTTTGCGAATACACATGTATTTGCACGATTGAGACTGTGTTTTGTAGATTGTTGAGTAGAAGCCGCTATAAATTCAGTGAAGGTAAAAAAATCCAAACGCGAAACCTTGTAATTCACAAACCTGTGTCTGCAGATTCCCATCTAGAAATTCTTTGTGAACTTCTGCGGTTAATAATTCACAAGCCCGAAAACATTCCCACACTAATAATACTCCACAGCGAGTTAAAGATTTATACGCTCAGAAGACATTATTTGTCCAATTCCTGTTGTTTAATGATTGTTATTCCTTGAAAAATTCTTGAGGTGAGTGCAAAACAAAAGAATGGTGTCATTCACAAGGTCAAACCCTGAGTGTTTCCAGTGTAAATAGTACGTAACCGGCAGTTATCAGGAAGTGAGAGATAAGACTTTTTAGGATCTGAAAGTCTTTGGAATGGTTCTGAACTCAAAGGTCACGAGTGATGCAGAAGTCATCTATTAACAGACATGAATGTGACCTTTCAACTCAGCCCAGACTACAAATATACATTTACTACAGACGAGAAACCTCAATGTCTGCTGGGAAAGATTATAAGGAACTATGATAAATTCAGAGGCCTGAAAACCATACTTGAGTAAAAGTATGGATACCTTACCCTAAAATGTCTACATTACAAGTTGCAAATTACCAATTTCAAGAAGACTTGAGTAAAAGTCTCAAAGTATCCAATTTTAAAAGAACTTTGTGACCGTTTTACTCGAACTCTCTGGAATATAAATTGTGACTGTACAACGTGGAGTTTAGGCTTTCTGTGTTGTCTACTTTTTTTTACCTGGAAAACACACTTTGTCTGCCAAAATTTTTTCGGAAGGCTGCATTTGTAAAATTTCAATAAGAATTACACACACACACTATATATTGTACAATTACTTCAATTCAGTGGCTAAAAATGCATGTACAGCCTGTACGTTTGCGCACACACACACACACACACACACACACACACACACACAATCAGCAGAGAGAGAGAGAGATCTAGATATACTGTAGATGTATAGTTATTTTTGGGAACAGGCAATACCACACACAAAATGGAGGCCACGCGTTAAATGTGTTAAATCCTTTAATGTATAAACTTTGGGTACAAAAGATTCAGTAAAATATAACATTCACCTCAGACACAGTGTAAACCTCTGCCATTCCTCAGCCGCTCTTTAAATCACGTCCTTTTAACAACCCAACGAGTCTTTTCTGTACAAGAAAATAACTAAATAACTACCAATTGCACAGTGAGGCTGGAAGCGACGACTCGACCTTCCTCACACAGTCACTGGAGCGTGACTGGTTCTGAAATCCGTTCAGAACCAGTCAGTTAACCGAACAAGAACAAAAGAACAAAAAATATCATTGATAAAAGGCAAATTACATTAAAAACATCAGCTTTTTTCATGAGTAGATTTTGGTTAAAACACACAAAAAAGTATTTTGTTTTTGGCCGGTCGTCTATGTTTGGCACTAAGCTCGACAGATTATTTAAGTAACATACATGGCTTTGTTTTTCTTTTTAAATTGCATAAATAGGAAGCGTACTGTTGTAAAGTCTTTATATATATATCAGAGTTTAATTCGCAACATCTGAATTCTGTTGGACATGCAGGAGACGAGGAAATGCCTACAGTTTATATTTTGATAATTGGTTCTGATTCGCTAACCAAACTTCCAGTCAAGGCGCACAAGGTTGTTCAATAATCTCGCGGTTTGGATTAATTCCGAAAAATAATGACTCTGGATGGCAGGTAAAAAAAAAAAGTATTGATCAGGTTTTAACCATTAATAAAAAAAAATCCATGGCTTGAGAATAAATTTAAAACTCTCCCGTGGACAAGCTTACGCAGACGTGACGTAGATCTCACATCCCAGATCCAACTTCGATTAACCATTTACATGCTAGTAATAATGAACTTGGGCAAATAAGCCCACTCACCGTGAGCACGTGTGTCTGTGTGTGTGTGTGTGTGTGTGTGTGTGTGTGTGTGTGTGCATTTGATTCAGTTGAGCTCCATCTGTAAGTTCTTCCTGTTGGAAGCTGTGACTTTGGTTTAATCTTCACAGACATCAGTCTATCCTTTCTTCTTTTACCTGAGGGCGGACAAGACAGAACACTGTACTACAGAACGCTGTGTTTCCTCAAGCAGGGGATTATTACCTGTAGCCTGAGACTAGTGGCGCTGTCAGGGGTCTCGGCTTTACTGGGCGAGGATGGCGCTCCGTTGGGCTCAGTGATCAGCAGTGTCTTCCTATCACGGGCGAGCTTGGGGTCACATTTGGTCACCCGGAATCTAGAGGAAAAAAAAAAAAAGAAATAAGCACACACACACGTCCCCACTCTGTGATTGGATGGCCATAGATTATCCTGTTCAAGTGGCTCAAAAAATGGCTGGACAAATATGTACAAATGCATAAACTCCAGTATGTGTGTATGATGTGTGTGTGTGTGTGTATAATTGTACAGTTGAGGACAACATTATTAGAGTACCTGTAAAATAGTACATAATGGTTTTAAAACCATTTAAAACGTAAATATATCTTTCTAGGACTTAAAACAAAGCAAAAACAATGTAGATTTTTTTTTTAAAGTTTTTCCAATACTAACTATTGTAAATAAACTAAAACTTCTATTTTATAGGGGGGGGCTAATAACTTTGTCCACAATTGTATAATGTGTATTGTGTAGGTGTGTGCGCGCGCGTGTACGCAATAATAATGTTGTAATAAATACCTTATTATGAAAAATATCTTATTAATTTTCTAAATAAGTAAAGTGGTTCCATTAACAATGAAAATTAACATCAGGCAATTCGACAGGTGAGAAGTCAATTAATAATCCGAAAATCCTGACCAATCAGCTACGCACAAAAAACAAACACGATCACTTGGAAACCACAAAAACAAACATTCACGCCTGTCAAAGCTGAGAAATACGATTTCAAAGGTTCTCTCTCACACACACACACCTCAAACAATCCAAATAATTTATTATTTAATTAAATTATTTAATTTTATTATTTAATTATACAGTCAATTGGGCCGCCGGTTAAAGGTAGCTGCCACTTTAATATGTCCATATCATATCTCATAACGCAAATTTGTGCCGCTTTATTGAGACAAAATGGTCGTGTCCCAATTAACAGAAGTTCAATATATTATCCAATCACGAGAATCTTTGAGATCATTGTTATCATTATAAGTGGCAATTATGACATTTTCAGATCAGGATGTGATTATTGCAACAGTTTTAACCAGTTTTGTTCAATTAAACTCAATCACACTTCTTCATCAGTGGTTAAGAAAGACGTGCTTCTGCTTTTAAAAACCTCAAACACTTCATCATCTAATTCAGCCACTGCCCAACATTTAGTAATCTCGGAGACAAACTTATAAAACGTACAAATTTAACATTCAAAATTAGTCTGTGACTGAATTTCTTCACAAATTTTTAAACGTCTCTGGTGACAATTAGTGTTAAACTCTGATTGGTCTTTAGATTTGTCCTTCAAGGACGTCTGAAGGTCGTCTCAGATTGAAAGCCATTCTAATATTACCTAACCTCTTTCAACTAAAATAAATAAATGTGCATGTGAATATAGAAATAAAAGACTGGACCATGTGTAACATCTACAAGGGCCGGATATGGCCCACGGACCGCAGGTTAGGCATCAATGATCCAACGGTATCAGCAATAAGGGGAAAAAAAGATCTACAAAGATCTACATCAGCAGTTATTTACACACGATTGAAATCCTCATGCGTGTGTGTGACGTACCGGCCGACGGACAACACGGTGACCTCTCCGGCGTGACTGCGTCGCTCCAGCTTCCTGCTAGAGGAGCGTCTCATCAGAGGCCATTTTTTCTGGTTGCAGCGGTGGCAGATGTTCTTGCTTCCCGCGGCTCCACCAATGGTGTGCAGGTGGTTGCAGGTGTGTTTGGCGGCAGTGGGCGGCAACCCAGGGAGTCCGGGGGTCTCGGGCGTATTTGGGGTGTTTGGCGTGGTGGGTGTTATCGGGGCTCTGTGCGTAAACAACAACAACAGCATCTCCTCAGAAAGGTCACTTTAAGCTACTAGCAACAATCATTGTCCTTAGCGTTTCCCATAATGCAGTGCGCACGACCTTCCGTGTAGGCAGAATTTTAACCGACGGTGAGGGACTTTTTAATCGTTTCCTTTTTCCTTCTCCCTCGATTTATTTTGTCCTTCCACTCTGTCTACTAAACAAGAAGGGGGAAGGCAGTCGTCCTTCTCTTATCGCTCTTCATTACACTGCGCTCCTGTGACTCTCTTCAGGCGAGGGAAACGCCACCTGCAAGATTAGCTGGGGTGAAGAGAAGAGGCTGGTGGATGGATGAGAGAACGACAGATGGGGTGATTTGGAAAAAGTGTGACGGATGGAGATATGGATGGATGAGGTGGAAGGAGTGTGACAAATGAAAAGGCGGATAGAAGGACAGGTGGATGAGGTGATATTGAAAAAGTCACACAAATGGATGTGGGATTGTTGGGGGTGATAGAAATGTGACTGATGAATGGTTTGATGGGAGGATATAAAGAAGTGTGACAGATGGACGGATGAGGAGTGTGACGGGACAAGCATAATGAATATGAATGGATGAATGTTGAAGAACTGTAATGGATGGATGGAGTGATGCTGAAGGAATGACACAAACGAAAGGACAGATTGATCAGTTGATATGGAAGAAAGAAGTGTAACGGATGGATGAGTGAAGGAGTGACACAAACAGATGAATGGAAAGATGGGGTGATATGGAAGAAGAGTGACAGAGAGATAAATGGATTGATGTGGGGGGTAATGGATGGATGGACGGACGGACAGATGAGGGGATGGGGAAGAAGTGCAACAAACAGATAGAGTGAAGTGAAGTGATAGGATTGTGACTATGGATGGATGGATGGATGGATGGATGGATGAACAGCCGTAAAGGTAGGATGACATGGAACAAGTGATGGATATGGAAGAAGTGTAACGGAAGGATGGATGGGCATGGTCATTTGGTAGAAGTGTGATAGATGGATGTATGGACAGGGTAATATGGAAGATGAGTAATGGATGGATGGCGTGATTTGCAAAATGTATAACAGATAGATGGAAGGAAGGGATGATATGGTAAGAGAGTGACAGATGGATGTGGTGATATGGAATATGTGTAATGGATGGATAGAAGGAATGATATGGAAGAAGTGTACTGAATAGATAGATAACTGGATGGATGGCGTGATATAAATCAAGTGTGATGGATGGATGGAAAAACTGACTAAATATGGGAGACGTACATTGATGGAAAGAATGTTTGGAACTATACGATGTACGAATGATGAATGAATGTAGAGTATTACCTGAACATGGGTTAATGATACTGAAAGGAACTTATTATGAAGTGGATGGATAGACTCAATATTGCAGTGATAAGGACGGAGTAATGTGATGCGCTAATAGAGAGACAAAAGAACGAATGGATGGATGAACTTAATAAGGGACATATCCTCAAACGAGGTGATGTGGCAAGAGTAGAGTGATGCTTCGCTGTGCTTGGACAGTCTGTGAAAAGCACTTTTTATAAAAGACGATCTTGAACTTTTGGACAAATGGACCATCAATGTGGGTTAGTAGGCAGGAGCAATATGACCCTCTTATGGATGGATGAATGAAAGAATAAATGGGCCCTCGATGCTCGGATGATGAGGAAGAAGTGAGGTGAAACTCTCATCCTCCTGGATGAACGGAGTCTGACCCTCCATCGAGTCTGATGAAGGCGGCTGAAATCTCTGCACTGGTTTTCTCGTAGCTCAGCTCTTTTCTTTCCTTCAGGCTTGATGATTCCTAAACCTTTCCTTCACCTTCCCTCTGCTGTCCTCAGATGCTCTCGCTCTCATCCGTGTACAGCAGATTCCTGCAGTGTGACCTCAATGCGGTTACACACATCAACGCTCAAACTTACCGGAAAAAACACGCAACACACGTCACGACATTTCAGCAGTACGGAGAACAAGATCAGGCCTATTCTGTCTTTCTTCTCTCATTCTGAAAAGCCTAAACAAGGCCATTGTTCCACTAGAAGTCCACAATTTTACTAAAAAAATGAAGTCAAACTATTTTTTTTTGATAATTTCTAGATTTTTGATAGCTACAGACAGACAGACAGACAGACAGACAGTGAGACAAGCTAGATAGAGAGACAAGCTAGATAGAGATTAAATGTATCGATCTAATGAAAGAAGATCAATGAAAGAAGACTGTTTTATATTTTATGACAAAGGCCAAAGAAAAGAAATATTCAAACGAAGTTCTGATTATTTTATATTATTTCAAAAGTTATTACTCCTTTACGTTGACTGTTTTTCTTCTGGCTTCGGATTTTTACAAATACTTTACATACTTTCAAAACAATTCAGTCTTACTGGATTTAACACGTTTGAGGTGTGTCACCGCCATCTTGTGGTACAGCGAGGTACTCTTCAAATTGAGTAAATATCTATTATCTACCTTAACTTTCTTTCTACTGTCTAGAGATTTCCTTAAAAAAAATAACCTTAATAAAATAAAAAATAATAATCTTACCCATCTGAGTCGATATTTTCCAGAACCATGGCTTGCAGCGCATCTGTGTTGGCTGAGAGAAAAAAAATAAGTTCAGTACCATGCAAGAAAGTTCTACAAAAAGCATGTGTTTAAAAGGTTGTGATTGGTCAAAGCAGATTTCTTTTTAATAGAGACATGTATTTGAAGATAATACATAATTTGTATTCCATTCACTTTTAATTAAAAAGAAAAAAACCGAACTAGAACTCCATATTAGCCATTAATCAAAAGCAATATTGTAAAAAATAAAACATCTTGACACATCTTTATGAAAAACAAATATTGTGATGAACAGGGAAAAGGAAATATGACTTACTGAGCAACGTTAAATCCATATTTGTTCTGATTTCAGTGTCTTAAAATATATTTGTAAAAGTTTTAAATTAAAGGTTATAACATGACAATAACAATATTTTATAAAAATGTACATGTGTGTATGTAAAACATTAATAAAATCAACATTAATTAAGGATAGATCAACTGAAATTCTAAAATGCAAAAATATATATAAACAGTATAAAAATAACAACGCCATTGAAAATCTGGGCTTTTTTTTTTTTTACATTGTCTCTGTTCAATCGAGTCACATCTCATTACAGCTTAACTAAGGACGAAGTTAGAATAAAAGTCTCACTGAGAACAATAAAGTATTTATTTATCCATTAAAAGTTTACGTTGTTTGATTGTTTATCATTACAATACTCTAGGTTTTTCGTAAGTGCGAGAGTTTGTCAGTTACACACACACAGGGAAGTAAACACACACAAACCCGGAGCAGTGGGCAGCCTGAAGCTGTGGAGCCCAGGCAGCATGTGGGATCACAAGTCCAGATCCCTACCACTGGACTACAACTGTCTAGTTGTGTGTGTGTGTGTGTGTGTGTGTGTGTGTGTGTGTGTGTGTGTGTGTGTGGTGTGTGTGTGTGTGTGTGTGTGCCACAAATTCAACATCATCGATCACTGTGAAACAAACACTCATTCATTACCTTCATTTTTCATGATGCAGCGAACGATGTGTCCCACCGTATCTGTGTTGCCCTCGCTGAAGGTCTCATTGAGATCTGAGAGAGTGAGAGAGAAATTGAGAAGAAATAAAAATAGAAAGAACAGGAAAGAGAGAGCAAAAAAGCAGTACAAAAGAAAAAGAGAGTACAAGTAAGAGCAAAATCGATAACAAGAGGGAGAGAGGACGGAAGAGTGAAAGAGAAAGCAAGCAAGAGAGAACAAGTGAAAGTAAAAGAGAACAAAAGAGTGAAAGAAAAAGCAAGCAAGAGCGAACAAGCAAAAGTGAAAGAGAAAGAACAAAAGAGTAAGAGAGAGCAAAAAAATGAGAGAAAAAAAGAGAACAGGAAAAAGGGAGCAGAGAGAGAAGGAGAGGCAGAGAGAGAGAAAGAGCGAGAAAAAGGAGAGATAATATCCTTTTAAAAATAAGCAAAACAATAGCCTAAAAGTTCCAAGAACCACCTCAGGCCTTTAAATTCAAGGTTCTATGATGAAAAGCCAAATAGACGAGGATTAGTTTCATGGAAACTTCTGCGTCACGCGTGTCACTGCTTCAAAGCCTCAGAAACCCCCGCACCTGAAGCCTCGGACCCCCGCTAAACACATTCACTCGCCGAACAGGAAATTAGAAGGTTTGAAAAGAAAAGCGTAAATATCCTCCAGTCCTGCACAGAACCTGCAACTGTTCCAGCCTTTAAACAAACCACACGATACTTTAATCCGTTTACAAAGAAACAAAGGGTGAAGTGACACCCACAGCAGGAATCAACAAACCTTAAGACCACAATTACTGCAACGTGATCCACAAATCACAGTTCTGGGACCTGAAGTCCCAATCAGAACAAACACTGGGTTCTAAAAGCTTTGGAAACGTAATAATTGCAAGATCTCCAACAATCGCTGATATGTTGGATTCCACCAGTGTTCTGAAGAACATTAGGTCTGAAGGGCCGATGTTTGGGCTGTGCATGCTATTGCTGAATTCCCTGCGAATGTACACGTTTTTAACTCCATATAAACCATATCATTTCAAATTTACCATATGCCACACACTTTCAACATATTTTAAACTTTTTTTTTTCAAAGAATTATAAATGATGCCTTCAATGTCAACTCAACAACCTTGTGCTCATTATAACTAGCAGCCACAAACTTTAAAAGTCGAATCTGATTGGCCAAGCTTGTTCATCCAATCAAGGTGCGGCGTATTGCCCCGCATTTCACTTTTCTGTGTAAATACTCCAGTTACGAATTCCTCGATAAAATATCGTCTCTAATAATGAAATTATTTCTATAAAATAATACTATAGGCCAAATGCAGTAACGAGAATGTTAAGCACGTTTTTTTCTTACCACTAATATGCAGGGAGATCTTTTGTGTGAAACATGCAACAAGTTTCAAAAATGTTTTTTTTTATTGTTCAAGCACGCCAGTACACAAAAAAACTTTACAGAAAATGTTTTTACTTTTACAGAAGTAACACGGTTACGAATATATTACTTCCGGAACCGCTGACGAGTCACGAAAGACGCTGAAGTTGTTGACGAAGCTTTGCTTTTTTTTTTTGTAAAACTGCGACACCCGGTGACAAAAAAAGGCAAAGCAGGTGGAGTTGTTAGATGGGACACAGGAAAAAAAAAAAAACAGTGTCTGTGCCGTTCCATTATGTTTACACACAAAAGTGCAACCCGAGTGAGATGCTCAGCTAACATCCTAGTGATGTCAGGGTCTGCGCTGATCAGGCGACGTCACAATTATAGCGAGATAATATCACAAGAAGGCGAATGTAACATGTTTTTATTACAGTTATTACAATGTTTTACCATATTATAAAACCATTTGTTCATTTTTTTCCTTTTTCTTCAGAACAAATTATCAGATTTACATGCAAAATGTGGCTCATTTTACGAAACATCTATCAGCACAAATTTATTGCGTAAAGAGAGGTATAACTGTATAAAACAATGTGGTGCACTTTTACTTTGTAGTTGTCGTATTCTAAAATAAACCAATTTTTTTGTTTAATGTTGAACTTAACTTATGATTTGAAACTAAAGATTGTGATCAAATGAATTGTGTAAAATTAAGTTGCGATAAATACTGTGCTATACCTTGCATTACTGGTGTAAATGTAAAAAATACACAGTTCAAACATTATCCCCGGTTAAGCCCAAAACAGAGTCTGCAAATTGAAGCTACAAAGCACAAAAATGATTGTAAACGAACGGTGAAATTCTGGATTTACCAGCAGAACATCGGGTCTGCTGTCAAAAAACTTGACGTCCTTGTGCTAATATGTTCAAACCAATGCGAACTTTGCTATTTAGATGCACCAATGAGATCAATTCTCAATGAATCCAACATGTTCCTCAACCTTCATGGCCTACACTTCTCATCAAACCCTGGATTGATCACAGCAGCGCAAATCATTCTTCTTCTGCATTAGTTGAACTGGTTTTTGAGTACACAATTAGAACCAACAATATGCTGGGAGGCTGAGAGAAAACAAGAGGAGGCCGTGGACAGAATCAGACGGGCGTGTCAGGTTTAACAAGTCCAAACAGCTTCGACTTTCCTAGAACTCAGATATTGCTAGCTTTATAGTTATAGAAAAATGCATTCCTGCTAAAGTTGCATCGTTTTCAGTTGTGTGTCTACGGCTGTAAACTTTAAAATTAGAATCATGAACGTTGATAGCATGTTCCAAGAATAAATCCTTAAAAAAAAGAAGAACTCTGAACGTACGTATCCCTTTGTGGAATTTCTGAATTAATGAACAAAAAGTGTTTCAGAACGGTTCAAATTGCTGAACGTGATGGTATTCCATAGAGATTTACTTGTTAATCCTGCCTTTATGCTAAATTAAGCACTACATTTATATTTTAAAAAATTATATATATATATATATATAATAATAAATAAATAAATAAAAAAGATGAATAGTAGTCGTAGATGAAAAAACAAAATCATAGTAAGGACCGCCCCCCACGTGACGCTTGTGCCAGAAGTCTAAATGAAAAAAAAAATGAAACGAACGAAAAAAAAATGTGAAGCAAAAAAAAAACAAACAAAAACGTGAAGATTGCCAGCAAAAAAAATTAAAGAAAAGAAATATACGTTTGATCCATATCATACGTTCCATATCATTTTAACTCTGCAGTATGATTTTTTTACTTTTCTACTTCATGATTCCTTGACTGATTCCAAAACACAAAATATTTAGCAAAATATTATTAATCAAAAGTTATTTTTTTTTAAACAAAAATAGTTATTTTTTCTTTTACGAATAACAAATGCTGCATTCAGTGAATAATGTTTTGGTTGCTTTATTTAAAATAAGTGTATTTGTAAAATATTAATATTTATAGCGGTGCTTTGCTCGTCATTTGCTAAAGTAAAACAGGCACCACAAGTCACAAAATATTTTGGAATATTTAAAGAAAAACAGCAGCCATCAAATGTTTATTATAATAAAATAAAATTAAATTAAATTTTAAATGCTAAATAATTCAAGAAAATCATCAGCTCTCAAATACGTATTAAAATAAATTATAAAGTAAATAATAAATAAATCAAGTTTTTTGTCATTTGGGAGGTTTGACGTTCAGTTACCAAATCCAAAACAATCCGGGTGAGACATCTTTACATGTCGACATATCCACCTCCTTTTTCTGGATCTCCCTTCTCCTCATTTTCCTCCTTGTCCAGGTCCTCATCCTCCTCTGAGTCAGTAGTGCAGCGATAGCCTCTCTTTTTCAGGATGTGGCAGATGAGGACACCCAGAAGACCCAGCAGGAAGAAGACGGGCACCAAGATGAAGGCCAAGTATGGTTGACTACTGTTGGCTGAGAAAAACAACACACACACAAACACGTCACATTTCTGCATCATTTTAAACTGTTTCTTCTCTAGCTATGGTGGAGTCGGAACATGTGCATCTCCAGTTCGAGGATGCTTATGATCACAATCACGCAACTCTTCTAGAATAAAAGCAGGATAGATGTATAGTGAGGCTCAACATGAGAGCTGAGCAAATCAAATTCTTCGGATGGAGACAAAGAGAGAGAAATGAGAGAGAACGTAGGAGAAAAAGAAAAACAGACAGAGAGAGAGAGAGAGAGAGAGAGAATACAGACAGACAGAGAAAAAAAAAACAGAGAAATAGTGACATACTGAAAAAGGGAAATGAGTCAAGACCGAGAAAAATGAAAAAAGACAGAGAAAAGCAAAGAGAGAGAGAAACAAAGACAGTAAGAGAGAGGGAGAGAGAGAGAGAAAATAAGAGGGAGAGAGCGTGAGAGTGTGCAAAAGAGAATGACAGAGGAAAAAAAAGACAGAAAATACAGAAATAAGACGACGCGAGACAAGAAAAAATAAATCCATCCATCAACACAGACACACACAAATGAAATAATTTAAAATAATTTAAAAATACATTTGACAATTGAAATCATCATCATCATCATCATCATCATCATCATCATCATCATCGATTGTGTCGGATCATTGTTGCAGGCCTAATGAGTATGAGGATCTGTAGTATAAATAACTTATATTAACAAAGTGTATAAATAGAGTATGAAAAAAAACCAGTAAACACACGTCTACGAAATCTAATAAAATGAGAATGTGATAAATGTGAAAAGAAGAGAATGAGAAAGCAAGGGAACTAGAGGCGTTTTAAAGAGGAGAGGAAGAACGACCTCGGAGGACGGCAGAGGACGGTCGCCCGCAGAGAATGACTCAGGGGATGGCAGAATCATCTCTCTCTCTCTCTCTCTCTCTCCATCCATCCTTCACAGGGTAAACGGATACGCGGCGAGTGATCGGATCAGGCTTCACACTGGAGTCACAGACATCGGAGGCTGCGCCGCTGCATTCTGATGCTCCACAGTGTGTGAGAGTAAATTACAGGCCACGTGTCATTGTCACGCGTGTCAGCAGACGCTTCGCCTGCGCGTTTAAACAGCTCACGCACTATAATCATCATCCCACGCACGCTTTCTGCCTGAAACATCCGGCTTGGTGAAAAACAGCATGTCAGTGCAGAAGAAAGATGTAGAGTCACTTTGGGATAAAGTTTTATATTAAAACGTCTGAGCCGGAGATTAAATAAAAAAAAAAAAAATGTAATAGCAACAGGAATACCTGTTAAAGTAGCTACTACCTTTTCAGTTGTAAAGATTTATTAAATTAGCTACTTCCTTTTCAGTTGTAAAGTTTTATTAAAGTAGCTGCTTCCTTTTAAGTTGTAAAGATTTATTATGTTTGTGACACATCAAAGTTTCTTTCAAAAAAGTTAATATACACATATGTACATATACGTAAAACAGTGGTACCCCGACTTACAAATGTCCTAGATAACAAAAATCCCAAGTAACAAAATGTGTCACTGTGACAATTTTACCCCGGGTAACGAAATTACCCCGCAATACGAAAGGAGTGAGGCTTTTTCTTACCGCTAAAATGAATGGAGAGGAGTCCAGGTGAATAAAAAAACTGTTTAATCTTCACACAAGATAAGACACACAACAAAGTTCAGTCTTGAATGACACGATTTTCTTTTGTTTTGTTTTTTCAAGCACATTGGTCATTTCACACAGAAAAATGGCGGGAAAATGCAGTGTACGATCTGCTCTGCCATTGGCTGTCTCAAGCAAGCTACTGGCAATCCCATTGGCTAAGAGGAATCCATGCATATGCAACATACTTCGATGTTCTTTTAGGTTTATTATTTTTAAATAAAATGTATTTATGCGTGTCTGCATGTTCAGACATTAAACAGCATGTGATCAGAAAACAACAGGTTAAATTGTTAGTAAACAAGAGATTGCTCTTTGCAGTACAGTAACTTGTGCGCTGAACGTCTCCTCTCTCACTCCTCACAACGTTAGCCGATCCACCCGAAAGGTAACGGAAAATCTGTTTAACTGTTAGTTTTAGTAAGTTTAACTGTTATGCAACATGTTTTTATTACAATATTTACAATATTTACTTACCAATATTTTATCATTTATAAAAAAAAATGTTTTTCTGAAGTCTTGGCACGGACTAGACAAATTACATGTAAAATGAAAATGAAACGGCCGCTGGTACGGATTAATTTTGTAAGCTGGGGTACCACTACTGTACATGCATACTGTATAAGCTTCTGTCAGATGTGTTTTTTATTTCCGTAATTTGAACTTCCAAATTTGCAAAATGACTGAAAAGGGCCATGATATTGGTGAGCACAAACGTTTGAGAGCAAACATTCTTCATCATAAAATCAAAACCTGAGTTAAGTTCTCACATTACAGACCAGACCATCTTCATTCTGTGCTGAGTATCGGTGTAACCAAACTTCCAGACGTCACATACACAAAAAACAGCATCAGGTAATAAGTCCACCAATAATTGCCTTACCATTTATTTTCTCACATTTCAGCGACTAGACCCATTTAAAAAATCTACATTTCATTTTGTATGCCCTTAAAAAAAGGCCCCTCGGCAAAATTGCCAGCAAGCCCTGCAGCAGCGCCTGTGAGAGAATACCGAGTGAAACTGAAAGCTAAAATTACATTGTTCACAGAACTTAAATCCACAATAAAGCACAAGAAATCACGAGGACATTTGTGAAACAGAAATTACCTCTCACATCAAGAATCTGCAATAAAGGTTGAGTAAATCTCCGGTGGTCTATGATTATCTGGTGATACATTTTATTTTATTTGTATTAGTTTACTTTATAATACTTTGCATTGTTTACTTTAAATAGAAAACGAACAAGGTTTTATAAAGAACACCGGCGTCACTTCCTTTTCACACAAACACTATGTTATTGTTTTGGCTTCCTGGACTGTAACTTTATGTTAATTCAGAAATATTGCTAGCAAATCAAGAATACATAGTATTGTAAAGGGTTTTACTAAATTCAAATATTATTTAATTAAAAAAAAAAAAAAACAAAAGTCAAAAAAGTAAGTTACGTACTATGATTTAGGGTAGTTTTCTTTCAAGACAATCAAGCACTAGTGGGGCAAAACGTATAATATAGTAAAAAAATGCACGTGTTGCGTAATCTTGCGCTGTTTTGCATTTTTGAGTTAGTGAACCGCAGCCAGACTGACACTGAACACGTATGCAGACATGCATCATCACAATGGAGAGATTGTGACTCTAGTTACGCGTGGTTTGGGCGGAAGATGACGCGTGAAGCACATTGATCAAGCCGTTCTACCAGATTCTCTATGCGTTGTTTAGAATTCAAGGAATTTTCTGAAGGATATTGCTGACGTGAAATGCAAATGTGTCAGTGCTTTTATGAATGTGTAGATTGCGTTTTATGTTTTTCTCTAGTGTCGCTTTTAGTGATCTCGTCTTTAACTGTTATCTGATTTTCTTTTTGTTTGATAACACTACGCCTTAAAAGTGTTAAGGTCA
Source organism: Paedocypris micromegethes (assembly GCA_028031935.1). NCBI lineage: Eukaryota > Metazoa > Chordata > Actinopteri > Cypriniformes > Paedocypris > Paedocypris micromegethes. The sequence goes on from CM051504.1 coordinate 3,271,728, forward strand.
AAGTCAGGATGTCAGAGGAAGTGACCGTTTTATTGGTGACTGAATTGCTTATTTCCGCACATCTAGGATGATACACAAACCAGCAGCCTGATGTAAAGCACACATGGATAAACAGTGGACTTTTCAAAAATGAATTTATGGAATCATGGCGAGATGGAAAAAACCCACATCAAGACCATATAGATATAATAAAATAACAATAAATAATAATAATAATAATAACAACGATGATGATGATGGATGGATGATGATGATCATAATAATGATTAAAATAATAATAATAATAACAATAACAATGACAATAATGATGCATTTAATTATCAAGGGGCCTTTCCAGTCAACTATGTTCAACTAATATGGAGTGATGTTTAGACTTGCGTGTAAATATTTGAATCTGTTGTCTACGTGTAAGGCAGTAAAAAGGGAGGCTCATGGCTAAGACAATGGCTGTTGACTGGAGCCACCTTTCAGTTCTAGGTGTGGTGAGAAACCAGATACGTTTTCTTTGTATAGGTTGCAAAGTGCAGCCTGTACGTTTCAAAAAACACGAAATTACTGCGTCCAATCATTTGTTGCACATTCAAGAATTTATTCTCAGAAAGTCCAAACAAAATGTAAAAAAGTTTAATAAACTTTAAGGCTTTGATGATTTAAGATCCACCTTGCAAAGTCAGCATGCTCATGTATATCAATGTTAAACATATGTCTAAATGTTCATAAATGGCGTAACTGTTAAAAAGATAAATTGTGGCTATTAAGGCTGTGCATTAATTAGCTCATTCCTTCTATAAAACGTATGTTTCTTATATAACTTAGAATTCTGATTACAAATAAAAGGTCTCACTACAAATTATAATTATATGCACAAATAAATACATAATACAGCATACAGTAGTTAGATATTATTTTGTGAGACAATATATACTTCATATATAAACAAACATGCCATGTTGAACATATTTATTATGTAATATAAGATTAAAACACTGTTGTTTGTGTTTACATTTATAGTTTTAGAATGTATAGTTTAATATGCTGACTGATGCGCTCATGCTGTGCATTTATCCACCTATCTATTGTTATACCATTTACCATTGTTCCATCTTTGACATTTATTAACTTGTAGTGTTTAAGTGTCTGTTTATAAATGTACTGTACTTACACTTGGAAAGACACGTTACGCATCAAATTTCTGTTTAGCTAAAAGTACGCAAAAAGTGTTTATAATCTCTAAAATTAGTGCGCCGAGCTCTGAGTGAAACAACATGGAACCCTCCATTAATCAATGTAAAGAAGGCAGAATGGAGCACTGAGTTTAGAAAAGCTTCATTAGAAAAGCTTCAACACAAAAATTCTGGACAACATTGGGTTAAAAACTTGTGAACAGCGTTTCAAAACAGGATACAGGAAATCTCTTTTTGTACATGAAAAATTAACAAAAATAACAATCATGACTAAAGAAATAAATGTAGCTACACGCACCAATATCAGTGTTCAAGTCACCAATCTACAGTCTGTCTTTCGGATAATTAACGTTTTGATATTTAGAATTTGTCCCCAATTTGCCTCAGGATGGCACTACTGATTTTTGTATAGTTTTACTAAAATTGTCTCATAATAAAATCAAAGATGATAATTTCCGGAGACATTGCCTGGAAGAGCTAAAATCTGCCAATTACTGGAAATGCAGTGATCAACCAATCACCAGTCACTGTTGGACAGTGTTTTGGTTGTGGCTTGTTGCTATGGTTACAAAATGTCTTGCATGTGTCTCCAAACAGCCATTCGATGAGGAAAAATACATTTTATTTTTAGTCAAAGAAGATCAACTTTTTCAACCTGTCTTGGATTTTTAGACCATCATTGGACCAAATTTCAAGTCTGTATAACTTAGCTTTTGAGAATCGTGAAAATGTTTAAATGTTTAAAGTATTGAAATAAGATTAATCCCAAAACACTACTGAGTCTCAGCTTTAACATCATTTGAGATACAATTCAATTCAATAATATTCATAACAAATATGTACTTTACAGTGTACTGTAGAGAAAACGCAAATTGCTACTTCAAAAAATACGTATATTAAAATGCTATTTAGAATTGTAAAAAAAAAGAAAAAAATTATGACAAAAAATGAAAATGAAAAAAAAAAAAAAAAAAACATGTTTCCAATGTTATTCCAGTCCTTCGTACAATGCACAGTGCATTTCATTTGCTTGTTTGTTGTGTTTTTTTTTATATTGGTAGATAAGATAAATAGTACAATCTTAACACATTAATTGCCGTAATGCTTCATTTGCACGGACAATGGAGAAAACCAACCTGAAACTCAACCAGGCGGTTGCAATGAGACACACGCTATTTCTTAATCGAATCAATTTTTCTTCCATATCGTCCGACAAACCAGTCACTGGGTTTATTACTACAAATCACACACTCACACACGCGCGCATGAACCGAACCGGAGCCGCGCCTCGCGTCAACACAAGAGACCCAAACACTCGCGTGTCGGCGGTGCCGGTGGCCGTTTAGCTCGGCCCTGAGACGGGCTGCGTACTTACGGTCCTCGGCGTTACTCCCCGGTGCGGAATCTGCCATCGGGTCACCTTGTGCCCGCCGATCTGCCTCGAGATGATGTCGCGTCCGCGCTCGTGATGTTCCAGCAGGTCCCCCGTGTCCTGGCGCGGCTGTTTCCTCGTTCTTATCGCCGTCTGTTGAGGAACGTCCCACTCTTAAAGTTATAACCCCCCGCAGCAGCGCCACAACAGACCACCACAACTCCACACGCGCGAAACAACGACTCAAGGAGAAACTTTGCCGAGGGCGACTGCGAGTGTGAACGCGAAAACGGTGCAGAAACGCATTATGAACGTTAGAAAGTTGCCGCGAAGTATCCGGTCCTGATGGGGGCGCTACTGTACCCACAAGTTAAACTCACGAGGAAGACTACATATAAACATGAGGCAATTATAGTTCACTGAAATCCCTGTCAATATAGTTGTAGTGTATTTTATATTCTTAAAAGTATTCAAAAGCAGCGATCGGGTCGGTCTAGCACTGGGTCTGTTGGCTTGAACACATCGGGATGGTTTTCGGTTGTTTTTGTCGGTGATGTTTGGCAGAATTCGACTCGTGACTAACGGTCAAACTATTGATTCCGTTGTTTTATGGAGAAAGTGATTCATGGCTGCTTAATACGGTGTCGTAACTTACTCTTGTCGAGACTAATAATAAACTACTATTGAAAAGTGAGTGCGTTTGTCTGTAAACGTTAGAGTAAACATACTAGTTTGTCAATATTTTAGTAAAAAAAAACATTGCTCACATATATGAGATAAGCGAGCAAAACAAAAAGCTATTCACAGTCTGTTAAGAAATTAATTTTATACACATACAATACACTCAATATACTGTTTATACACACACTAATATATACTGTTGTTTGTGTGTCCTATCTTCTATTAACATATTAGGGTATTAGACTGCTTGTTCTGAGAAACATTCTGTAAAATTACAATCATATTGCATTACTGTTAAACCATATTTTTTATTTTGCCGACTTATACTGATTTCGGAAGTATGATAATCTACATTCCGAAATTTGACATCTATAGACAAACCAGGAGAAAATCTGCTCATGCACCAACATAATAATTTTGTTATGCCATTAATGTATCATTAATTATTATTATTTTTTTTTTTACTAGGGAATCTGCAAAAGAAGTGTTGTTGTTGAGTTTGTGTGTGTGCTTACTTTGCTCTGTGTGCATGTGTGAGAAACAATTTAGATTCTCCCTAGTGGCCATTTTAACACTATTCATTTTACTGCATCATAAAGGACGGTGGAAATGATTCAAAGCAACAACAGCAATCCAAATGTACCATTTACTTGAATATTTCTCAAATCTCCACAATTTTTGTAATGATTGGAAACCATCAGTTTATTCTGGTTTAGATTTTAAAAAGACTGTTAAAAAAAAAAACATGATTAAACATCACACTGATGTTTTCTTTATTAACTACTTCCAAAATGTGATCAGCATTTCAACTTTTGCTTGGCCTTGAAATGTTCTCGTTCACACCATCTCCGGCTGCTGAGTTTCTAGGGTAACGTGATGTATCAGCCACGGTTCTGGAGAAGCTTGGTGAGAACATGGACGGCTCCTTTCCAGCCACGGACACAACTTCTGGGAATTCAGCCATGACTCCGGCAGAAAGAATTCATCGCAGTCCTAAATAAGTTCACACTGACATGTTTCAATGTCTGTCCATGAATATTTCATGTTGATCTTCCTTGTCCGGGCATCTTTTAATCGTCATCTTTTCCTCCGGTTTTGCTCAGCTTGTTAAAAGAAGAAAAAGTTTAAGACTTACATTTAATTTGTATTTGGTAGCTTCCTCAACAACTACTTCAGTTTACAAAAGCATTGGAGCAACAAACTACATTTTAGAAAAGGTAAATGCTTACATGCTTGATGATGAAGTGAAGACAATTTGGTAAAATCATCCCCATGTAAACAAACAAACACAAAACAAGACAATATTATCAGAGGTGAAAAATTGATCAAATGCTCCTGGTTTGCAGGACAAATCAAACATACTTTAATAACATCGACCCAGTTCCAGCCTCTTGGCAGTTCTCCCTTGTTATCTGCACAAAACAAAGTGATTACAAATACATTGACACCAATGCAATATCTTCATCAGTTTTATGAATTACATTTTCACACCAACTAATTACAAAGCAGGACACATAGCCACACACAATCAAACTCACAGACCTATGTGGAAAGTATTCACTTTAGTTCACCTGAAGGCATATTTTTGGACTGTGGGATGAACTGGAGACCGAGAGGAAATACACACACACACACACACTAAATGTTATGCAAGATTCTGACCTGTCCTTCCGATCAGTTTCCTCTTCTGTGCTTTGGTTAGTTGCTCTTTTTTTTCTTTTTTCTTACTAGTAGAGATAGAATTATTCATGGCATCGCTGTTGGATATCAAAGTCTGAGTAAAGAAAAACATTAGAAATGTATTATGACGTGATCTTTCTAAAAAAACACGGAGGTCATTTCATCACATATAAATACCACGGTAGATGCCACCGGCTGGTGGTTTTCCATGAGTGTTTCCATGTTCTCTTTGGCCCATTCAAAGAGCGTGTACATCATGGCCGTCCCCAGGTTTACCTCGACCTGCTCATTCAGCTTCGAGAGAATGTGCTGCTTTGTCTCAAAAGATCTGAAATGTGTTTATTATTGAAATTTATATTAAAATGTATAAAAATTATATAAAATATAAAATGTATAGAAGAATAGAAGTATGGGGGGGGGCAACTGCCTAAAAAACATTTTCAAACATAAAATTGCCACGTACATTCTGTTGTTGAAGAAGGTATCGAGTGATATTTGTGGAGATGTTTCTGGGTAGGTTTCTGGCCATGACACTTCAATGAGAAATGATTTAGAATCATCCAGATTTCCAACCTAAAAAACAACATCAGTTTTTGTGTGACATGTTTCCAACAACAACAACAACAACAACAACAACAACAACAACAACAACAACAACAACAAAACATTTTCAATCCAATAAACATCATTAGCATTTACAGTATGTCATAAGATATTAAAAAAGTACATACTCTATACTGTATACAGTAGTGTTAGTGTACATTACCATTACAGGCATTATTTATAAAAATCACAAATACTATATATTTTATATTAGACTTCAGTTTTAATGAGTAAGACAGTACAAAAAAATATTGAATATCTTGTACAGTCGATTCAAGTCAATTGTAGGCCACTGGTTAATTGGGACAGCCGCCTAATTGGATCTAATCCTAAATCTTGAAACAAATCATATTACAGAAGCCAAATTATATTCTTTAATTTCTGAAGGAAAATCCAATTTACTGGACTAAAGAATGTCTGTGTAATAAGAATAATCTGTGTGGAGTGTTCAACTCTATGCGTAGTGTTCTTCTGTGTGTGTAGTGTTCTTCTGTGCCAAGTATGTGCAAAGTTCACTACACAAACTGTTCTTTGTTCATTACAGCACAAACCCAAGTTTTTAAAAAAGCTTCAAGAATATACTAGTTTATAGAAATATACAATGTATTGTCACCATACTTGGGTAACTTACAAGGGGGGTCTGACAAATAAGGTCGGAATTATATTTTCATGTTATGTATAGTCAGAGGTGTCAAGTAACGAAGTAGTACTACTTCTACCTAACGAAAGTAGAAATTTGGCTAACTTTTACTTTTCTAGAGTATTAATTTGTCCGCTTACTTTCTACTTCTACTTCTTATTTTTTAAAGCAAATATCAGTACTTTCTATTCGTTACTTCTTCAAAACCAGCCGCGTTACCGGTTAGTTTTATTTCCGTGTTGAATCGATGTAAAAGAAAAACATCCGGACAAATCACGCCGGTAAATGATTGTGGTTGGATGAGACGTATAAACAACTATCATTCCGACACCCTATTGGTTTTCGCAAGGTCCGTGACACCTGCGTATCGCGCTTTGTTGGCGAAAGAATGACGGAGAGGGAAGGCGGCTTTATGGATTCGACTAGTGTCAATACGGTTAGAGCAAAAACGGCGGCGCGTTGCGCGCTTGCGCACACACACCAACACCATTAGAACAGACGCGAAAATGCGGGTAAAACGGCAAACAAATGTTCAACATGTGTGAGACGCAGTGACCGTGTGTAAAGCTCAAGTTCAAGTTCTGAGCATTTGTAAGATGCTTTTCACAGTTGAGAAAGTGTCTCAAAGCGCACAAAAGCTCACGTGAACACTGATAAACATTTCAGTTAGTATCTTTGTGAGACTTTAAGATATATTATTTCTTAGACTAGATATAACAGAGATAATGTAATGTGGAAGCTAGATTTAGGTCAATTTAGGTCATTATTTCATAACATGTACGTATTTGAAAATAATCTATTTTGTTACAAGTTTTTACAGATTTATCAACCTCCTGTGTGATTCAGTGTCTTGAGGCCACGCAGATTGCACAGAAGCTTTGTAATAAAATGCATTAATTTTCAATGTAATTACAACAATTTAATAGAACAATATAGTTCTATAATGCTAATTTTGTCCTCGCATTACTTTTACTTTTATACTTAAAAGTAGTTTAATCAGTATCAGTAACGCTACTTTTACTTTAGTAGAATATTGGGCATTTTACTTTTACTTTCACAGAAGTACTTTTTGACTATAGTATTTCTACTTCTAATGAAGTAACAAAAGTGACTACTTTTGACAGCACTGTGTATAGTGCGTCTCATTTTACTACGATGAAAACAGGTCACTGCAATGTCGAAATTACCAATGCCTGAGCATGCAATGAATCACTAGTATTCTTAAGATGAAAAATGTTAACTAAGCCATAAAAACAAACGTCTGAAGCCTGTGTTACCCTGTACTGGAAGGAAACAGGAGTCAGTTCTTTAAAGCAGTCGTCTCCTTCATAAATGGACTGCAAAGCCTCCAGCTCCATCTGAAAGCAAAGGCACCATTCACTTTCACTAAATGACACCGAAATTACGTTTATTAAAGGGGATCAGATATGCAGAATCTTGAATAATGCTTACATCTGTAAAACCTTACGTTATGAAAGACCATAAATTAACCAAATCTACAAAGAGTATTTAAAAACAAGTATAAATAACAGGTTTGGGACAATTGTATGTATTAAATACAAAAAGAAACAGCATTAAAAAACAAAGCACATCATTAAACCAGCACGTTTGAATGTGCGTTAGCTTTAGCTGTGCCTTTCTCACCTCCTGGTCTTCATTGGCGGTCATGTTTTCTCCTCTCCCTCAGAAGCTTCTATCCATTCATGTACAATAAAAGTGTTTAAAAAATAACTTTTAACAATTTTATGAAGACTGACATTCCTAAAAAAAATCCTTCTTAAGTTCAGAAAGTGCTGTTCAGAGCACAGCGGAAGTCTGTCATCTCAAGTTATGGTGCGGCGTTACTGCCCCCTGCAGGACTGGAGAGAGGTCCACCTCAGTGCGATGCTTACTTATTGCCGCTACATGGCGACACTCCATTGACTGTGTGTGATTTTATCGCAAAAGAACACAATTATTTGATTGAACTGTATGCCAATAACCATACGTTTTTATGCTTTTTATGTAAAATCATGAACATTTTATCAACACATCATAGGTGTTACCCATACGTATGTTGTCTTCAATATTAATTTTAATATCGAATCATTTTAATCATTTTGATTTTAATGTTAATATTAATCTTAACATTAAAATGCCTTTCGGTCAATGAATTAATATTAGATATAAAATAATAAAATGTAATGGACAATTTGAGGTGAAACGTTCCGAGAAATACAATTATACACTTGTGAGTTTGATCACCACACTTGTTAATGAAGATTAACCTCTATTTGTAGAGGGTTTTGCAGCTCTTCCATTAAACAGGTCATTTCTAAAAGACTTTATGAAAACCACATCTTAGGGTCAAAAATAAATCATTCAACAATGTGCATGAAATATTCATATAGGTTCATTGGGGAAATGCTTTTTCTGCCCAGTTCATTGGCATCACGAGACAAACTCTAGTCTTTTATTTTCCGATTATTTCTGATTACAGTCGACTTTCCTGTGAGTTTAGTCCGTTTGGTTGTTTATGAGCAGAGCCTGGCAAAAACAAAGACGTCCTTGACCTTTAACATCCAACACTTGACATTTAATTTGATTGTTTTTACCTTTTATCACGAGGTTGCTGGAAACAGAGGCACAGATTCATAGCAAAAAATAAAAATGAATTTGAATGAACCAAGAAATGCAGAATAATGCAGAAAACAATTTTCAAACAAAAAACAAGAACCATATGTTCAAAAAATGTACAGAGAGGAAAACACAGGAGATGTTGTGACCTCTATCCTTGAATATAAAGAGGCTTCACACATGTTTGTCAAACTATACATTATAATTTTGAGTAGAAGTGCACGATTCATTTCAACAATCTGTTTTCTTTACAGTCTGGAAGCTTACGTGACAGCAAATAGCAAAGTGAAGCCAAAAGTATTGCAGCAGACAGCTGGCCAAAGCTTCAACTCTCACCGTTAAAACACTAAATAATGTGGCTTTGCACAACCCATTACACCACTGAGAGACAAAATTGCCCCTTTTGGAAGCCCCTCTGTGTGTGTGTGTGTGTGTGTGTGTGTGTGTGTGTGTGTGTGTGTGTGTGTGTGTAAGAGAAGGCAGTGGCCCCAAATTATAGGTTTTTATACTAGTTGGGACCTATGGTCAGTTATTTAACCCATTTGTTTAAGTTCAAGTTCTGAGCATTTGTAAGGCGCTTTTCACAGTTTTTACTGTCTCAAAGCGCACTTTTTTTGTCTCGGCCGCAGAACTATAAAGGCCTGATGGGTGAAATGGGATTTTAGGGCTGAGTTTACGAGTTTTGGTTAGTTAAGGGTAAAGTAAAGGGGGAAGGGGGTAATTTGATGATTGGGGTTATTGTGAGGGGGATGGAATGCATAGTTTTGTATGTAAGTCAATTATGAGACCATTTAAGACATTTTTAAGACCTTTAAAGGGCCTGCAAACATTTGGGTGTCGTATTAGGTACCTTGTATGAGTTTTTCCAGTGTAAAAACAAATTGTTTCACAACAGAGTTTTTCTGCCAAAGTACCTAAAAAAACAGTTGGGGAAAAACAACCTTTTATGGAAATTAAGTTTTGTACTTTTGAGAAACAACCTGTACAAACCGTTTTATTAATATAAAAGTAAAATATACTGATTTTATTACATAAATAGAAGAGTTTTAAAAACAACTCTAGCAGTACATGTTACTGAAAATTGTTACAGGTCTTTGAATATACTCATTTGAATAAGCTATACATTTCTGCTAAACTACGATTTAATTAGAAATTTAAAAAATGAAAAAAATATGTCATATGTGAACCAAATGAACCATGACATTTATTCAGATTGCTGAGATGATGCCACCTGATTAACATATCAAGGTTATTTTCTCCTTTTCTCTTAATGAACACAATCACTACAGCTCCACTCGACACTCCATAACCACTCAATAAACTTCTGACCCGCACAGTGTTTGTAGATACTGTAAATGACAGCACTGGTGAGTAGTATGTGTACTGTGGTTTGCATAATGCACAAAAAATGTATAAACATTGATTCAACAAAATTTTATTTTTTTGAAAAGGTGAAAAGGGTAATTCACCTTTTTTTTAGAATTGTAGAAATCCTGAAAGATTCTCGAAATCTCTTTTTTTGTTTGTTTTTGCATAATTGGATAAAAGGCTGTGGCGCTTTTTTCGACAAACAAATGATTTCCATTTGTAATCATTTATAATGGGTAAGTTTCTCATATCTGTATTTTTATTTTTAGCCATCTTTTCACTTTATTTATGAATGACTGTCTATTTGGACTTGAGAAAATGAATAGCAGCTGTTACCATAGCAACAAAAACAACGCTTCAATTCTGCAGATTGGTTGGCAACTGCTGATGATTTGTCAATGATCAACAACTTTCAGTTCTCCTGTGCACTTTTTAAGTACCGTATTTTTTATTTTTTTATTATTCTGTTTTTCTTGATGGGTAATCTAGTATCCTTTGTAGAAACATCAAACACCAAACGTCCAACTTGTTTAGTTGTATTACTCCTATAAGTTGTTTAGCTTTATTACTCCTCTTCCTAACACTACATTTCAACCATCGTTTGCAATTGTCTATAAATACATGAGCAAATGTAGTGATTCTGTAGCCATAGCAACACAAAATATTGCTACAAGTTGGCAATTGGTTGGCCACTGCTGATCACTGGCTTTGCTGTGCAAATTCTTCAGGAATTGCATTGTTTATTTTTCGTCACTTGTTTGGTCTGCATTGTTTGTATTGTTTTGTTCTGTTTGGTTATTGTATCATTTATCGTCCAACCACTGGATCAGTGTTCCAGTTGTGTGACAATTAAGGCAGTTCCACTGGACTGTTGTAGTGGCTGCTACATATTATTTGAAAACATCATTGACGTGAATTTGATTTTTTGAATGTACCACAAAAAAAAAGTGGTATTGTGTTAAAATCCCTTGGTGTCACAGTAGCACAGTACCAATCTGGTCTGGAGACCCCCAAGGTACGAGGGCCTTATTGGACTAAAGCTTCTAGGTGGGTGAAACTCCCACCTAGAGCGGTTGGGATTATTTAATAGGATTATTTACCAATATTCCAGATTGGAACCGTCATAATTTAGATTTTTATAAAGCGCTATTGAGTAGATTAAAATAAGTAAAACCTTTAGCTATCTTAACAAATTAGAAAAGTACATTGTGATGGGGGCAATCACAAACGAAAATAAAAGTCTTCACATTGCTAAATAAACACAACAAATAAAAACAAATTACTTGCGTAGCCTTTACGAATAGACTTTCCAAACATTTGCACTTCCTTTTAACATAGTTTTGCCTTTAATGTGATAAGCGAGTGTGGCAGCTGATCTGGGCGGCATCGCCTCTAGCAGAGCTGGACTTGGCTAGTTAAAACTGGCGGCCTCCCAGTCTGAGTCAATTGTTGCCCAGTTGGGCAGCAAACCCCTTCAAAGGCAGCCAGCATCACTGGAAACCAACTATGACCGAGGACACTTTAAAGCAGCTTTCCTCAGCAGGGGAACCGCTGAAAACAGTGATAAAAGACTCGCACATCACTCGCGCGCGCGCGCTCTCTCTCGCTCTTGAGTGTCCGTGGGCTTCTGGACTTCCAGTCTGCTCACACTGACCGTCACTCGAGCAGTTTGAGGCAGCAGACGATGGCTGATCGAGAGGGCAGAGCTTAGCTGACTCCATCGCATCCATTTGTCGTTTCCTCTCAGGCTGGCGCGCGCTGGGCGAGTCGAGGGCAGCAGCAGCAGCAGCAGCAGCGACCACCGCCACAGGGATGTATACCAAACACAGGCAGAAAAACACACACATTTTGTCGGCAAGAAATGTGCTCGCGGTGCTGTCTGTGTTCCTCTTCAACCACTTACTGGAAATCGTCGGCGGAAATCCACGCAGAGAAGGTTAGGAACCGCTTTCTTTCTAAAGAGGGAGCGACCCGAAAGTTCTTTTTGTCAACCAGTTGCGCTCGGCAAGTTGTTTCTTTTTAGCGAAACACATTTAAGGCAATTTAAAGGGTTTATTACGGCTGACGTGCATGTGTTTGTTGGTTTTATTTAAGAAACTAACGTCCCGTCCATATATGGATGTTGCGCGTGCGGCGAGTTCGCGAAAGACGTGCTTGGCTGTTTACGGTGTGTTAAACACACACTTAAAGATAATGTTTACAGCATGACGACTTGTGCTGAATCCTTAATGCCACTTTGATTGCTAAATGCGCCTTTCTGATACATTTGTGCCTCGGTTAATCGATCAAGAATGAGCGATGATTCGGGACCAGACACTGAACTTCTAGTATCGCTTTTAGATATTCATCTGGGTTTCCGCTTTATTTTACAAAATCTGCCAAAACATTTTTGTTTAACACAACCAATTATAATCACAACAGTCTAAATCCACTGTTGTGGCAACTGGTCTACTTTCCCGCAACAATAGAAAAGCTTTACTCGCGTAAATCCATTTCGACCTCATAGTTCGATTCCAGAAGGAATGATTCCAATGAGCCGCTCAAAATGTCTTAAAAACAAATGGACGTGTAGTGTGATTCTCATGTCAGTTATTTTTGAACGCACGAGTCTTAATTTAGCTAACATTGTGGTTGACCACATTTGTAAGGTTTATAAGGAACCAAAATATGACCGAGCTTTTATTATAAATATGCTTTGCCGATGATCCGATTCCCAAACGAATCACTCTGACGAGCCGGTTCTTTTTTGGATCAGTTCTTATAACATTGGACTCCTGTTTTATACATTCTTCGTAGAGAGGTTCAGAGATACATTTCATTTTATATTTTATTTTCACGGCATATTGTGGATTTGAACCGTTTTTTAAAATTATGTTTTAAATTCAAAATGTTGACTGGGTTTCATTATTGTGTACCAGATAGCCGGGGGCTTTACATATATTATGCAATTTTTACACAATATAAACTTAAAAAAAACATAAATGAATGCAGTATTGCAACTTGTTACTTCAATTCAAAATGTGCATGAAATTAAACAGAATTGATTTAAGACTAAACAGCTGAAATGGTCCTAGATATTCTATCATTTATCTGATTTAAATAAACATAAACTGTTTTTAAGCATTAAGAATGTAAAATTACAGATTTAAAATTAAATCATCACCTTAATCTCCTTAGTGTCTAGGTAATTTGCATCAGTCACAAAAAACCTATGCCAACATATTTCCCAGCATACACAGTAGATCATGATGGGCTAAGAAACACAAGTTCATAAACCAATTTCCCATGATCCTCTCTGAGCAAAAAGAGAGCAGCGGAAGGCGTACGTTTGAGCTTGTTCTTTGTCAGAATAATTTCATTACACGCTCAGTTTCTCTGTGTGCCCAAAGAAAATCAAACAGGCTCTTGGTCTCAGGAAATCAGTTCGGTCCTGTTCCAACAGCCACGACACAAATTCTCCATGTTCTGCGTATTTGGAGACGTCGCTACACCTCTTTGAGATTTGACAGGGGACTTTGGGACCTTTGCTGAGACTCAGTCTCCATATAGCGTGACAGACGCTCAATGCATTTATAAAAAGGCCAGTGATATTATCTGTGACTGGCCAGAACTATTAGTTTGAGCAAATATTCTAGCGAGCTGAGAAACTGATGATAAAATGTACTTACAATATTGCCATAGGGCTTGTTTTATTTCTATTTGTAGATTATAAAAGGTGAACCAATGTAATTCTGCCTTTTATATCGTTTATAGATGGAAAACCTTTAGTGGATTCACAGAAAAAAATAACAGGCACATGTGCTATAGGAAATGGTTTTGCTGCTAGCTAGTTGATAAGGTGTAATGCAACTTTAAGTTGGAATCTTATTAGAATCTAAACAAAAATTTACATGAGGAAGGAATAAGCAGATTTAAACCAAATACATTTCTCAGAAACACATGGAAACTTGTCCTTTAAACTGTTTCCTTGATAATTGAAATGTCATTCTTTCTCTTTTGCTTTCCATCACTAAATGTATCTATACATCTATATCTGATACAAAAGACATGGAAAGCTTTATTACATGAAGGATACGTTGCAGATTTTCATACAGCTGGTGTAAAACAGATTATCCAATTGACTTTTTGTTGTTCTGTTTTTCTTCTTTCTGTTCAGTTCTTTCACGTTTTGTTTGACCACGCATGTGATGTCAGCAGCTCGCGGATTGATGATCTGATTTTCACCTTTTTCAAATACAGTGGGCATTATTGCACACGCACGTGTTTTCAATTTGCCATAGTGTTCTGTGTGGGCTGTAAAGTCCATTTAAGATATGGTTTTCTGGTTAACTTGGCCGCTAGTTAATCGGGAACGCCGCTTATTTTAAGCAAATTGTAATGTACAGAAACAAATTCCATTATAAATCTAACTTTGATTGCTTATTTGGAATAAAATGCATAATTGGAGTAAAGAAGTGAGAAGAGGTGATAGAAAATAAGAAATAAAAGCACAAGTTGCCTGTGTACTGCTATAAAGTGATGCTCGGTTTAATCAGAACAACAGTCCTGCAGGAACAAGTCTGACTGATCAGGAGTCAGTAGTGTGATTAAGACACGCACAGTTAAAAAACAACATGAATGAATCATTCTCGGATGTCAGTAAATTGTGTCTTTCTTGTCACTGCAATTAAAAGTGAAGTTAACAATGGAAATGTTGAATTTTTTCAGGTGGAAAAATACGCAGAAGTTGGATTGTCGGTCAACAATCCTCAATGCTACAAAAAAATGTGAACCGATGTGTCCTGTTTAATCCAAATCTATTGAATTGGCTTTTAAATAAATAGTTATTATTAAATCAATTTAATAGTAAAATGTATTAAAATCACTTATAAAAACAGAACCATGCATTTTATTTGTGTTGCTAATGCACATACTGAGATTGCCGCTCACATATATTGTATCTTGCAAATTGCGGAAAAATGTGGAAAAAAAACACTGAACTCACTATAGAAGACAAAAAATGTACAAACTATTCAACGTGGCGTGAATATGGCAGGTTTTTGCTGCTCTCCCCACAGCGCTCTGTGTTTGCCGCAGCTGCTTGGGTTAGTAACATCCCCATTACTCATTTTTACTTCGTATGTTTATGTGATGAGAAGAAAGATTGATGACTGTAGGTTTCATCAGTACGTCTAAAATACATCTTGTTCCCGGAATGTTCCATTAGCCTGTAGACTACAGTTTTTTTTTCCTTTTCGGTTTCATCAAGATAACAATTTTAAGAAATTGGCCTGCTGAGAAGATAATGGTTGCTTTTTCTTGTAAAAGCAAGCTGTGCAGTGTGGAATTTTATCACAGTGCTATGTTTGTGCTGCAAGGTAGTGAATCGACTGTACGCCGTGCTGCTCTTCCAGATTGCAGAATCCTGTAAATACACTTTTCACCAAAGAGGAAGGGTTTTCTTGGTGTTGGTACAAAGCTTCATGAGTGGCTGTGTTCTGTATTGACATATTTAGTGAAATATTGATGGATAATGGGCGCGCCTGCGTGTTTGAGAACGGAGATGCAAGACGAGAGGCAAAAAATCCGAGAGAACGTGGCTGAGCGGCGAGTCAGAAGGTAAAGGAGGAGCTTCAGAGATGTCAGCGAAGACGCCAGCTCCTCGCGGCGCTTTGTGATTACATACGGTTTAAAACGGCACCCTGGAAACAGTGATAGAAACCGCTCTATTCAAACGGTCCTTTCTGTCTCCGCTCTCACATTCAGCGGGCGCAATTCAGAGAAGAGATCCCCCACACAGAAGCAACGTTCAATCTCATGCCAGCTTATCTCTCATACACACAATCCCAGCCTCTAAACTGCGCCGCGGTGCATTTTGTAGCACACACTGAACGTCACAGATGTGTCTTATTTTAAACCTTTTTGCTTTGTTTTGTTGGTACATGGATCATCAGGGTTTCAAACCCCTCTTGGATCCAAATGTCCAAGGGCACTGAAGATGCATCCGGCTCCAAACCTCTACAAGAAAACGTCTTGTCTTTTACAAGACTAGCTCATTCAGGTTCCAGTTTTTTCTTCTTCTTTGGGACAGTGTGCTTATAAGAAAAGATTTGAAAATCCATGTTCTGTCTTGATGTTTTGGTCTCTGGTCTAAAGGTCTTACTTTTTTGCTGTTTGAAATGGGTGCTTTTGTTTTTAGAGCAGTTATTATAATACTGTACTGTGCCAAATCTGGAATAGTTTTCATATCCAGCCTTTTGTGAACTTTGCTACGAAAAGCCTGAAAGTTATAGAGAAATACTGGCTGCCTGAAGGTTTCCTGAATTTTATTGTACAAATGCAAAATTACAAAACTGTAATATCTATAATTTGAATGCATAAATACAAAAACAAAATGTTTACACTTTGCGCTTTTATTAACTACTTTTATATGAAAGTGAATGTTTATTGTTTTAATAATGTTTTTTTTTTTTTTAAATACAGCTTTTATACAATTAACTGTAACATTGTTTATTTTACCACTTATTTTTTGTCCATTTTACACTGTAAAACCGTGTTAAAAATCATGTGTGTAAAATAAACATTTGTTTTTTTGACCAAGATTTGTAATTAGTATTACAGTATTTAAATTTATGTAATTAGTGATTAGAGAAGATTAAATATCGACAAATGACATTTTATACTGTTATCTGTGAAGAATACAGGATATAACACACAGAAAATCCTGAAAAATTCTGTAATATACACCAGATTTTACATTTAATTATTTATCAATTATTTATTTTTATCAATCAATTATTTATCACAGTATTTATCAATTCAGGGTTTATGGTATTTTGTCAAGTTTGTAGTTTAAATTTCATTATTTAATAGTAAAATATGTTATCACAATATGAAGTTAAGTACTTTTAAGTTTTATATGAGTAATAAAGTGTAAGCATTACAGCGATATTCTGATCAGCATTAAACAAGGCTATACTGTAACAATTTCACAGTTTATTACCGTCATTTATACAAACATTTCTTTAAGTGTGTATTTTAATATCTATGGTCTCAACCAGAGCTTTCAAATGTCATTTTAAAATTATTTCCAAGTTTAACAAATGTAATTTTGGGTTGCATTGTGTAGCAATGCAATTCATTAAATTGTTCTAGATAAAGATTGCACAGATAAATCCACGGACCCAGCCATTGAAATATGTGTATTGATTGGTGGCTTCTTTTAAATACCTTATTCATACGTTACAACAATTTTCTCTTCCTAAGTAGTGACAGGAAATCATAATCATCTGTTTTCTCTCTATTTGTATTCCACTCTCTCCCTTTATGATCGATGTGTAATCCTAACATCAATACTTCTCTCTGGATCTTGTGTGCCGTCTCTGTCGTGATCTCCCTGTTCTAAACGTTTGGATGCGTGGATTGGTGATCTTTAAAAGGAGTGTTGGCTGATTTACTATTATCCGGAACAATATTTCACAGAAGTGACCGGACATACCGTCAAATGAGTCCGTTATTCTCAATTCTGCCCATTCTCAGGGCTGAGCTCAATATTGTTCATCCTGCTAATGAGGCATGAAAATCCGGAACCATGATATTTTCACAGGCTTCCTGTGCGAACATTTACTGTTTTTTTTAAACCAAAGTAGAACTAAAAATTGAACTTCCCCAAACCACAGTCATGACACACACACACACACACACACACACACACACACACACACACACACACTAAAGAAGATATCCAAATAATATCCCCTCACCTTAAACCTAGCCATTGAAACACCCCCCACTCCTTTTACTTTAATCTTAACAAGCAATTATACATTAATTATACATACAATTATCCATTCTAGACTTTTAAAGTCGTAGGACTTGGACAAAGGTCCCCACAAGTGACCATAGGCCCCAGTTTACTATAAAAATCTAGCATTCGGGGGCCCACTTTGACCTAAATGCCAGAACACACACTTTCTAGAGCTGTACGATTCTGGATAAAATGAGAATCACATTTTTTTTGCTTAGAATAAAGATCACGATTCTTTTGCGTTTCTGGAATTTTTTATATTCTAAAGATTAAAATTGTTAATATATTAAAAAAAAAAACACACACACCACACACACACACACACACGGCATAAACCCACACACTTCTCAAACGTTTGGTCTTCGGTCTGATGATCATGGACTTCTTCCCATTTGTTAGGCAACAAACACCAAAACACAAAACAAACACAATATTAGAATGTCAAACACAAAATTGTCAGCAGGCTGATGTGTTGAAGACATGAAACCTGTCACTACTGAACATCAGTGTCAAACAGCAATAGAATAACACATATTACTCTTTGCTTAAAATGTAAATAAATGTAAGGGAAAATAGTGTAATGTAAAAGTAATGATGTAAAAATAAAATCTTATAAACCTTTTATAACCCTTTTTATACCTGCAAAGTCTTTCAACCGATTTAAATTATAGGACCTGTAGTGGTGGCCAGGGACGGCGACGGCGTGAATCTGCTTTGCGATGGATGACCAATCAGAGCAAAGAGTCAAAAAAGTCCCAAACGACTTTGTTCTCAAGCAGATGAGATTTGCAACTAAGCGTGAAGATACGTGCGCACTCTGCTAGACACGCTCGACATGAGCTGATGAGTTTGTGGCACTAATTTGATCCCATAAAAATATATTAGTGTTATCTCGAGATACGAGTTTGGCTAAATCGTATAAATGGTGGATTAAGATCGCGAGGGGTGGATTCGAGATTGCGATCTTTTAACGATTATTAGTGAAGCCCTAACATATACTTGCATAAATATCAAAGTAGGGTCCTTACACTAACGTTAACTAAAGCCCCGCGCTGTAATCCCACCTTGCTAAAGACAATTTATTTACGTAAAACTACTCACACTACAATTTTGTAAACTGAGTTTTGTTTCTAACATGTATACCAAACCTAAAACTGTATAAATGTTGAGTTGAAGCCTTGGAATTAAAATAGGAAAAACACAATTTGCTTGTTTTCTGTTGCCATGCAAAGCCTTTGGGAGAGGAAGAACAAAAGGACGGCTTTTGGGACCCCATGGCAGTTAAATGACTTGAAAGACAGATAATCGTCAAGCGGAGGAAGGTCAATTTCTCTCTGTTTTGAAGAGCTCTGCCCTCAAGCTGGCTCTGGCCTTCTTAGATCATTCTTGGGGAACAATGTCTGAGGCTGGCTCACAGCTAATGCCCTCTCTAAACCTATTAGTTTTGGAAAGTGGTTTGCACTAGAGGTCCATGGTCTGTGTTGATGGATTCTCTGGGTTTATGTCTCGCAGGCGGACAGCCTGATTATTTTAAGTCCCAGAACTTGAACTTGGCTTTTGATGGTGTTTATTGTATGGCTTTAAACAAGCTGAATAGACGAGTCCAGGGCATCGCATTATGATTGACAAGGCGCAGCAATTTGGATCGCTCAGAATCCGGATGAGTGAGACATTTTAGCATGAGATGAGATGAGGCTATTATAATTTGCTGATAGAAAAGAAAATTGAAAAAGGGATGATATTGTGTGGAAAATGCTAACACGCTCCAGTCTTGCATCCACATCTTTTAAATAAGAAGCATCGCTTATAGGTTTTTTCACAGCATGGGTTTTACGACAAATGCGTATGAAGAAGTGAGATGTTTGTTTTTATCTGAAAAGAATATGGACTTCCTTAAAGGAAACCCAATATTTCCTCTCTTCCAATTCTCACTCAGTCAAAGAAAAAAGACTCAGGCTGTTTTGTTCTGAAAAGCCATTTGTAGAAGCTCTGAATGCTACTGTCTATGTCTGATTCTCTCATGAGGTTTCAATCAAATGAATGAAAGCAGGAACTTCCACAGTGATTTATGGAGATAATTATTTTTCTTAATCATGAGTGATTGAGGGAAATTAATAGTCTGACCTGCTGGTCCCTTCAACTGCCAATAGAATAACTTAACACAGAGCTTTCCTTGCACGATTCACTCGTCCGTACTTTTATTTATTTATTTTTTTTAATTGAAAATCCAAAATGGCTGTCAGTAGTGGATTTTTTTTGGAAATCCATGGAAACCTGACAAATCATCTCACTTTTCTCTTGTGGTTTCAGTGGAAGACAAGGGCCAGAGAGTGACGGCACACTGGATCTCTCGTGATAATGCACAACAGGAGACTGACACTATATTTAAGGTAAGACTGTGAAAGTTTTTTAAGCAATTAAAATCACACACTCTCTTTACAACTGAAGTTGGGGACATTGTGGGGACTTTTGTTGCCCAGACAAATGTCCCCACAAGTGACCAAATCGCACCACTTTAGTATTAACCTAGCATCTAGGTCTCACTTCCACACACACACACACACACACACACACACACACACACACACACACACACACATTCATATATGGATACATACAAAAATACTAAGCAGTCATTAGTGCTGTAGAGAAATGACACACAACACACTGATTTCAGAGAAGCCATACTAGGGTCTTGTAAGTCGCTTTACGATGCTTTCTGATAAGCACCTTGAGAGTCGATGCTCTTGTTATCGTAGTTTTGAAAAGTTGTAGAAGAAGTGTGTTTGTGTGTGTGATAGATTTTCCTTTTCTTCTATTGGAAAGGGATGGAGCCAAGATAGAGCTTTGTATTTGCTCACTTCAGGTTCCCCCAAATACTAGATGTTGCTTATTGCAAAAGTTCTCTTTGCAACAAGCTGCTAAAATTGTGTTTCCACTCATGTTCCTGAAGCAGAAGTTGATAAGTGCGAGTCAGACTTCCTTTTGAAGGATCAAAAAGGCCCGATTTGTTCACTTTGAGGATAACAGTGTACTGGCTTCTCAGCTGCTCTTGTCATTTTTCCTTTTGAAGACTGGAGAAGATTACGTTCATCTTTTAGCACAGACGCCATGGTGACTCAAGACCGGGGGAAGCAGTTTGACTCCTTGAGTTGCTTAAATTCTTAGGCATTCAACACTGACTTTAAAAAGCAGGTAAAGCTGTAATGAAATTATTGATCAAGGTTGGCTTGATCTTGTTGCTGACTGGAGTTCTGCCAGAGGAGAAGTCAGTGATGGTTCTTTTGAAGTTCCTCTGGAGTTGCTTCACCATGGACATTCAGCGCTTTCAAGGTTGCCGACTTCGGAATTTATCCCTGCCTTTCGAACCGTTTCTCCTTCATGATGAATGCAATACAATTGTTCTAGTTTTTAAATTGCCCTATCCATCCTCGCAGGGCCGAATGCTTGACCGCGTTTTTTTCGCACCAGAAGGAAGTCACAAGATGCGCTGCTCACACACACAATCAGCTGTTTGAGTGGAGAAGCATTGTCACAAAACAAGGCTGCACTTTAAAACACAGAGCAGAGTGAGTTTCTAATGGATGCACACACCGACGCTCACAACTTAACAAGGAACAAGAACGGTGTGAGGGAAAATGCTCTCAGAAGCAGGATTTTAATGAGTGATGCTTGGTTCTCACACGCTCTTGCTTAACACTGAGACTAAATTAACTGGACTACTTTTAAGACTGATGACCATGTGCATGTTGTGTGAATTTTTTGTTAGTATTTATGCAAATATAAGCAACCCAATTTTTTTTCTTCCATTTTTGGACATTCAAAATTTTGGGGTGCTTATATGCGCATATTTCAAAAAGCTTTTATTTGCTCAATAACAGATAAACAGAAACATAGCCACGCAGTGACAATTGGCAGTGGATAAATAAAGTGTATGAAATAAAAATAAGCTAATTACAATGATTAATATGGGAACAGACAGAGACGATAAACCGAATAGCAGGTGTAGGCTAACTGCTAGATCAGGGCAAACGGCTAGAAACAATGTCCTGAGGCAGGAAAAACAGTTGAAAGCGAAGAACACAGGCAAGGAGCCAAAACCAGGGAGCAAACGGAATCAAAACGCTGGGCCTGCTGCACAGAGCAAAACAATTCTTCAAAGCGATGATCATCGCGAAGCGTCTGATAAAGACTTTGGTTGAAGATGGCTGCCGCTGCTCTGACTAGCATGCAAAGGATAATTCCCTGCTGTATTTGGGACGTAGAGTTTACAAAACATTTTTTAAAAAAATCTGTTATTCAAGTAAATATATACCATATTTACTCGCTTATAAGTCGATCCGCTTATAAGTTGGATACGCTTATAAGCGAAACCCAATTTTGGGTTTCATATAAAGTCAATTCTGGTTATTTGAGGCCGACGGAGACACTAAAGCGTCACAGGGAAATAATGATAGAACACCTGCTCAGATGCTCTTTAATCCTTACTATTGAAATAATAAAAGTAATAAAAGCATCTTTGGTGGTAAAGGAAGCATAAAAATCAAGTAACCCTGTTTGTTTATGTTGGTATTAATCGATTTAAGCTATTGTTAATTTATGTTTAAGTTTAAATTGTCATTGGTTTGGTTGCATTATCATTTTAAAGATTTCTGGGAAAAGTGCCCTGCCCCTTTAAGA
>CM051504.1:3300161-3380212 GCA_028031935.1 Paedocypris micromegethes
TCAGGGGGACTGTGCAATTAAAAATGAAGCTTTTCAAAGAGCAATTCTGGTTCTGAAGTCTGTATTTAGTGAAAACTGTGTAAATACATTTTATTGAAAGACATTTCTAAAAAAAAAAAGTTTAATGTAGGGTAATTCAAGAGGTAATTCAAACTACATTAATTTAAAAGCACGTTTCTGAGATTAAAAGTAAATTTGATTTGAAATAAAACAATGAAAAAACATTTTTATAAAATACATAATTTGCGTTCCAGTCAAAAAAATATCTTCTGTTTTGTTTTAGTGAAAACCTCAATTGTTCGATATTAATCCACATTTTAATATTCCATAATTGTCAAAATGTCACAATCACAATTCATAAACAAAAAGTATTTAGCAAATAAAAGTTTAAAAAGACACTTGTCACTTATAGTTCACTTTAAGCTAATTATCAAAATGTTTGAGCAAATTCTCATTTATTCTTTTTTATAAC
Organism: Paedocypris micromegethes; assembly: GCA_028031935.1. Lineage (NCBI taxonomy): Eukaryota > Metazoa > Chordata > Actinopteri > Cypriniformes > Paedocypris > Paedocypris micromegethes. The sequence goes on from CM051504.1 coordinate 3,300,634, forward strand.
ACATTTAATACATTAAAGAGAGATGTAATGCAGAAAAGCAATTGTCTCAATTGTTTTGTCCGCTGTTATATTCCGTTCTTTTTATACAAATGTATATATGAGACAGATTATGGCGTGAGTCTCAATTTTTCGGATGTGCAATGGTTAAAGCCAACCATGTTTTTACAGACAACTGAATTGCTGGACCTGTCTTTTAATTAATTTAATTGTAAAAACAAGTATTTATGCATTTTGGTGGCCTTGTGGTTTAAGAGCATGTAGAGCTGCTGAACGAATCGTAATTTACACAAATTCATAAATGAAACATAACTAAGCAAGAGCTGTGCTAATTACATTGATCCACTAAGTGTACTTTACAGTAAAATACACAGCAGTTGTGTAAAATCCGTAAACATGTAATGGTTATTTAATAATTTCAAATGGCTCATAAAAGTTCTAAAAGTTGATGTTAAAAGCAAAAAGCAATGCCGGTAATTTGGAAACCATTCAGATGATATAAAATGATGCCTAAAAAAATCATGAAGAGCTCCAAGGTCAATTTGTTTTAGAAATTAAATCTGCATTGAAATACAGAATATTATTGCTCTAAGTGGAACATGTATATTTCATCTACATTCTAAAATATTAACATTTGCAAGAACAATGTAGAATCTTTAAAATCTTTTCCCGTCATTGTCGTGTTGAAAGCACGTTGCTCTTGATCCAACATCAAAAAGCAATTCCAGGTCCATCAAGTAATGGATTCCAGTAATGGAGGGTCTCCATCTATATCAAAACCATAAAGACTGAGCGTTTGCTTTGCCGGGTATTCATGCGTCCACTATTTTGTGTGGCTAATGCAATGAGGCTACGCTCTAGATTCACCACCAGTCTTCTCTGTCCCGACTCCTGTACGTTTCTTCTGTTTGACCTGCTTGGAAAAAGTCTCCATCTTATGAAAACTTCAATGTTCTGCGACCACTGTGGGGTTTTCTTGGAACCTAATACAATACTAAAGAAGCTGAGCTGCTTGGGTTTGTGTGTCTAGTGTGTGGCTCCGTTTTCCTTCTTTGACCTACATTTTTTGAACCAGACTCACCACAACTTGAAGGAAATGAAAGGTTTATACGTGGTTAAAAAGCCATCAACTCCGCCAAGAAACTTCAGTGTGGGTCATATAGTCCAATTCCTGGACATTTCTATTGTATTAAAAATAATATACGCAGTGCAAAAAGAATAATAACAATAAGATATACGTAGCATACTAAGAATTCATATGTACCAAAGATATTGATATTTTAGTTGTTTTTTTAAATATAATTCACTGCAGAAACAAAAAGGGTTTTGATTATTTTTCTGTTTGTTTTACATTTACATTCTCATCTGAGAGACAGACAGTGGTCAAGAACAAATTTGATTAACATTGCACAACTTTTTCTACCATATAAAACACTTTTATCTGCATACATTTCAAGTGTTTACTTACTGATTGCGTTCGACTTCTAGCACTAGATTCAAGTCCAGGGCCGAGAGCAGGATCTCGCCTTTCTCAGGGAATTGGTCCTGATCAAACAAAAAGGGGAGAAAAAAAATATTGTTACAAAATGTTTTGTTTATTTAATAAATCATCTGAAAACCTGAAATGACATAAAACACACAGTCTGTTTATTCTTAAATGCTTCATATTTGGTTTTAATCTTGTTGAAAAAAAATCACCGAGTTTAATCTAAAATATGTGATGAAATATAACATTTAATAAAAATAAAAATTTCCAAACTGTAACTAATAGTGTGATTTTAGCATCCTAGCTTTGTTTTGTAGTATGTTTACAAAAAATATGAAGGATTATCAAATTACTCCAAAATGAAAAAAAGTGGCTTGGAAAATGCACAGATGGACATATATGAAAAAGTATTGAACGTGAAAAGTTGGAACGTAACCACCGATAAAACATTTTAATGGAATGTCGATTCCAAACTTCCTTCAAGTGATGGTGAAGCATGTGCTGCTCAGCAGAATAAAACAAGATGTCTACTGTATTTACTTTAGAAATGGGCCTCTCTTCAGCCATCAGACAGGAGCTTTTTCATATAGAAAGTGTGTTAGAGCATCGAGAAAGCAAAACAATGCTCTACAGACCTTGGGAGATGTTGCAGTAACGGCCCTGAAGAAATCACATGCTTGTGGAAAGACAAATGCGTCTATTCTTAATTGATATATATTCTGAGAAACCTCTTGCTTCTGGCACGCTATTTAGATAAAGCAGCGTTCTTTAGTTAGTTCCACAATGGTGGTAGTGTTTGGCTTTCCTCATTAAAGAAGAACTTAAGAGAAGCACTAGAATAAAACAAAAAAACATCAAAAGATGACTTGGGCATCAACTGTGACTGCGAACGAAATGCCATTAGTCGAGAGAGGAAATGCACTGGACTTCACGTACAGCCATCTGTCAGAATTGTCATGGCCGTGGGGGGACTTTTGTTTTATGGGATAAAGACAGGAAGGAGACAAAGGGGTTGCAGACAAGTTCACATCGCACAAATGAAATGGAGAAAAGGTTGATCTTGAGGAACGGGGAATTGAGGGCAGTGGGTGCAATCACTTTCCGAAACCCTGGAGTTTGTGCAGCTGTCAGGAAGAGAAGTGAAGGAGAGACGGCGGAGGACAACAGCACGAACATGAATGGAATAAGAGGGCAGATTAAAAGTTGAACGTCAAATGTAAAAAACAGAGCGACAGTCCTGCCTAAAATCCCCAGCCGCTGGAATTTATATCCGCAGACTTAGCAAGCAGAACATGCCGGCGTTCCCGAAATCTGTTATCGGATAGCTTTTCATTCTCGCCATATGCTTGATTTGTGTTGGTTTGATTTGCGCTCTAAATCAGAGAAACAGCCAATTTACTCGCCGTCACACACGCGCCTTGCCGGTGAATAGCAAGCTAGGTGCAAATAAAATTAACATTTCCCTAGACGCCTTCAAATAATACATTCGCCGTCTTTGGGACTGTTGCTCAAAAGGATGGAATAAAAGAAGACTTTCGATTAAGTAAAGCCCTTCGCATTCCTCCCCAGACTCTTCATCACTTTCGTTTAAATATTTATATGAGGGGAATCGGTTGTTCCTCTTTTGACATGATTACACCGGAATGATAAATGAAGAGAAACACAAAGCTAGAGAAGTGGGCACTTAGACGCACAGAGTGTACATTCTCCCCGCTCATGCTGAGCTCAAGCTCCTGTAGAGTCGACTGCACCATGTCGAGCTTTCACAATAGTGCTGAGACCACTCCGGCTCAACAGTTTTATTCATAATGGTGGTCTACTGCTGGTTATTTATTGCCGTAAGCTAATCAGACTCAGTTCAATTGTTTGCAGTTTGTGATCCCCTTAAATCTTAGAGGGCAAATTTCTGGAAAGTTGGAAAAATTTTAATGCAATTCTGGTTGAGTCCGGTAGCTTTAAGTACTAACAGAATAAGCTCAAACAAATGAATTATTTTGCGACACATTTTTATATGGTTACAAAGGATTATAATATGGTCCCTAGTGGCCATATTGACAATCATTTCTGTTTCTTTCTTTCTATTCTTTTAATAATAATAATAATAATAATTCAACCTTTATTAGTCCCTCAGTGGGGAAATTTTTTCTCTGCATTTAACCCATCCGACACGAACTCGGAGCAGTGGGCAGCCACACAGTGCGGCGCCCGGGGGGCATGTGGGGTTCAGTGTCTTGCCCAAGGACACTTGGTTGTAGAACTAGTCGTAGGGGGGATTCGAACCGGCAACCTTTTGGACACAAGTCCAAAATGAGAAATGTAATCAAATTACTTCTACAACAAGATTACAAGACTACTATACTTGGAAATTGAATAGAAAATTATTGTGAAGCAACATCAGCACGTAAAATCTATAGTTTTTCAGGCCAATGCATTCTATCTAAACTCAACTAAAATGAGTTGTGGTACAGTGGTAGGGGACTTGGACTTGTGTCCAAAAGGTTGCCGGTTCGAATCCCCCCTACGACTAGTTCTACAACCAAGTGTCCTTGGGCAAGACACTGAACCCCACATGCCCCCCGGGCGCCGCACTGTGTGGCTGCCCACTGCTCCGAGTTCGTGTCGGATGGGTTAAATGCAGAGAAAAAATTTCCCCACTGAGGGACTAATAAAGGTTGAATTATTATTATTATTATTATTAAAAGAATAGAAAGAAAGAAACAGAAATGATTGTCAATATGGCCACTAGGGACCATATTATAATCCTTTGTAACCATATAAAAATGTGTCGCAAAATAATTCATTTGTTTGAGCTTATTCTGTTAGTACTTAAAGCTACCGGACTCAACCAGAATTGCATTAAAATTTTTCCAACTTTCCAGAAATTTGCCCTCTAAGATTTAAGGGGATCACAAACTGCAAACAATTGAACTGAGTCTGATTAGCTTACGGCAATAAATAACCAGCAGTAGACCACCATTATGAATAAAACTGTTGAGCCGGAGTGGTCTCAGCACTATTGTGAAAGCTCGACATGGTGCAGTCGACTCTACAGGAGCTTGAGCTCAGCATGAGCGGGGAGAATGTACACTCTGTGCGTCTAAGTGCCCACTTCTCTAGCTTTGTGTTTCTCTTCATTTATCATTCCGGTGTAATCATGTCAAAAGAGGAACAACCGATTCCCCTCATATAAATATTTAAACGAAAGTGATGAAGAGTCTGGGGAGGAATGCGAAGGGCTTTACTTAATCGAAAGTCTTCTTTTATTCCATCCTTTTGAGCAACAGTCCCAAAGACGGCGAATGTATTATTTGAAGGCGTCTAGGGAAATGTTAATTTTATTTGCACCTAGCTTGCTATTCACCGGCAAGGCGCGTGTGTGACGGCGAGTAAATTGGCTGTTTCTCTGATTTAGAGCGCAAATCAAACCAACACAAATCAAGCATATGGCGAGAATGAAAAGCTATCCGATAACAGATTTCGGGAACGCCGGCATGTTCTGCTTGCTAAGTCTGCGGATATAAATTCCAGCGGCTGGGGATTTTAGGCAGGACTGTCGCTCTGTTTTTTACATTTGACGTTCAACTTTTAATCTGCCCTCTTATTCCATTCATGTTCGTGCTGTTGTCCTCCGCCGTCTCTCCTTCACTTCTCTTCCTGACAGCTGCACAAACTCCAGGGTTTCGGAAAGTGATTGCACCCACTGCCCTCAATTCCCCGTTCCTCAAGATCAACCTTTTCTCCATTTCATTTGTGCGATGTGAACTTGTCTGCAACCCCTTTGTCTCCTTCCTGTCTTTATCCCATAAAACAAAAGTCCCCCCACGGCCATGACAATTCTGACAGATGGCTGTACGTGAAGTCCAGTGCATTTCCTCTCTCGACTAATGGCATTTCGTTCGCAGTCACAGTTGATGCCCAAGTCATCTTTTGATGTTTTTTTTGTTTTATTCTAGTGCTTCTCTTAAGTTCTTCTTTAATGAGGAAAGCCAAACACTACCACCATTGTGGAACTAACTAAAGAACGCTGCTTTATCTAAATAGCGTGCCAGAAGCAAGAGGTTTCTCAGAATATATATCAATTAAGAATAGACGCATTTGTCTTTCCACAAGCATGTGATTTCTTCAGGGCCGTTACTGCAACATCTCCCAAGGTCTGTAGAGCATTGTTTTGCTTTCTCGATGCTCTAACACACTTTCTATATGAAAAAGCTCCTGTCTGATGGCTGAAGAGAGGCCCATTTCTAAAGTAAATACAGTAGACATCTTGTTTTATTCTGCTGAGCAGCACATGCTTCACCATCACTTGAAGGAAGTTTGGAATCGACATTCCATTAAAATGTTTTATCGGTGGTTACGTTCCAACTTTTCACGTTCAATACTTTTTCATATATGTCCATCTGTGCATTTTCCAAGCCACTTTTTTTCATTTTGGAGTAATTTGATAATCCTTCATATTTTTTGTAAACATACTACAAAACAAAGCTAGGATGCTAAAATCACACTATTAGTTACAGTTTGGAAATTTTTATTTTTATTAAATGTTATATTTCATCACATATTTTAGATTAAACTCGGTGATTTTTTTTCAACAAGATTAAAACCAAATATGAAGCATTTAAGAATAAACAGACTGTGTGTTTTATGTCATTTCAGGTTTTCAGATGATTTATTAAATAAACAAAACATTTTGTAACAATATTTTTTTTCTCCCCTTTTTGTTTGATCAGGACCAATTCCCTGAGAAAGGCGAGATCCTGCTCTCGGCCCTGGACTTGAATCTAGTGCTAGAAGTCGAACGCAATCAGTAAGTAAACACTTGAAATTTATGCAGATAAAAGTGTTTTATATGGTAGAAAAAGTTGTGCAATGTTAATCAAATTTGTTCTTGACCACTGTCTGTCTCTCAGATGAGAATGTAAATGTAAAACAAACAGAAAAATAATCAAAACCCTTTTTGTTTCTGCAGTGAATTATATTTAAAAAAACAACTAAAATATCAATATCTTTGGTACATATGAATTCTTAGTATGCTACGTATATCTTATTGTTATTATTCTTTTTGCACTGCGTATATTATTTTTAATACAATAGAAATGTCCAGGAATTGGACTATATGACCCACACTGAAGTTTCTTGGCGGAGTTGATGGCTTTTTAACCACGTATAAACCTTTCATTTCCTTCAAGTTGTGGTGAGTCTGGTTCAAAAAATGTAGGTCAAAGAAGGAAAACGGAGCCACACACTAGACACACAAACCCAAGCAGCTCAGCTTCTTTAGTATTGTATTAGGTTCCAAGAAAACCCCACAGTGGTCGCAGAACATTGAAGTTTTCATAAGATGGAGACTTTTTCCAAGCAGGTCAAACAGAAGAAACGTACAGGAGTCGGGACAGAGAAGACTGGTGGTGAATCTAGAGCGTAGCCTCATTGCATTAGCCACACAAAATAGTGGACGCATGAATACCCGGCAAAGCAAACGCTCAGTCTTTATGGTTTTGATATAGATGGAGACCCTCCATTACTGGAATCCATTACTTGATGGACCTGGAATTGCTTTTTGATGTTGGATCAAGAGCAACGTGCTTTCAACACGACAATGACGGGAAAAGATTTTAAAGATTCTACATTGTTCTTGCAAATGTTAATATTTTAGAATGTAGATGAAATATACATGTTCCACTTAGAGCAATAATATTCTGTATTTCAATGCAGATTTAATTTCTAAAACAAATTGACCTTGGAGCTCTTCATGATTTTTTTAGGCATCATTTTATATCATCTGAATGGTTTCCAAATTACCGGCATTGCTTTTTGCTTTTAACATCAACTTTTAGAACTTTTATGAGCCATTTGAAATTATTAAATAACCATTACATGTTTACGGATTTTACACAACTGCTGTGTATTTTACTGTAAAGTACACTTAGTGGATCAATGTAATTAGCACAGCTCTTGCTTAGTTATGTTTCATTTATGAATTTGTGTAAATTACGATTCGTTCAGCAGCTCTACATGCTCTTAAACCACAAGGCCACCAAAATGCATAAATACTTGTTTTTACAATTAAATTAATTAAAAGACAGGTCCAGCAATTCAGTTGTCTGTAAAAACATGGTTGGCTTTAACCATTGCACATCCGAAAAATTGAGACTCACGCCATAATCTGTCTCATATATACATTTGTATAAAAAGAACGGAATATAACAGCGGACAAAACAATTGAGACAATTGCTTTTCTGCATTACATCTCTCTTTAATGTATTAAATGTGTTATAAAAAAGAATAAATGAGAATTTGCTCAAACATTTTGATAATTAGCTTAAAGTGAACTATAAGTGACAAGTGTCTTTTTAAACTTTTATTTGCTAAATACTTTTTGTTTATGAATTGTGATTGTGACATTTTGACAATTATGGAATATTAAAATGTGGATTAATATCGAACAATTGAGGTTTTCACTAAAACAAAACAGAAGATATTTTTTTGACTGGAACGCAAATTATGTATTTTATAAAAATGTTTTTTCATTGTTTTATTTCAAATCAAATTTACTTTTAATCTCAGAAACGTGCTTTTAAATTAATGTAGTTTGAATTACCTCTTGAATTACCCTACATTAAACTTTTTTTTTTTAGAAATGTCTTTCAATAAAATGTATTTACACAGTTTTCACTAAATACAGACTTCAGAACCAGAATTGCTCTTTGAAAAGCTTCATTTTTAATTGCACAGTCCCTGTATTCCACTGTGTTCACCCCTCAGCTAAAAAACATTAGTCTTTACATTAGATTAAAGGAACCATTGCGACTTAATAACTTCAACGTTCACTACATTCACATGATGCTACGACTATTTGAATCTAAAAGGAGGTTGTTTGTGTGTTTGCATGCATGTGGTATTTAATGGCTAAGCCGAGATGCTTCCTTTAGGCTGTGAAAGACCGAAATCTGAAGCTTTAATCTCTTTTGGGGAAGTTCTTAGCACACAGTTTAATTAAAATGTAATAAACAGCATTACACAGAAGTTTGTCCTTTAACATTTGGGCTTTTAAGGGACTATGGCGATTATGTTAGTCAAGAGATGGCTGTCTCTGTTAAGGTCAAGTGATTTGTGGAAAGGTTGTTTTTACTCTGGTTCATCCCTGGTCGCCTAAAACGTGTTTTAGAGTGTGAAGAGGCAGAGATAATGCTGGATCAGGGGGTGGAAGAGATTAATAGTGTTTATATTACCTAATATGAGAGTGAGAAGCTGGAAAGAAAATAAACGGTTCTGGTGGTGTGAGAGTGCAAGAGCATGTTTAAGAGAAAAGAATAAAGAAGCATGAGGGGGTTTGGGGCATGTGGAGCTGTGATAAGGAGATGGAGAAGAGAAAACCAGAGTGAGAGAGCTAAAGCTAGAGGTGAGAGAGAGAGAGAGAGAGAGAGAGAGAGAGAGAGAGAGAGAGAGAGAGAGAGAGAGAGAGAGAGAGAGAGAGATGGAGAAATTCAAACAAATGCTTGCGATTTAGACCCAGTTGAAGTCCCAGGAGCTGGACCTGATCTTTCATCAAAGCTGAAGTGATTGGCCTACATATTTTAAAAATTACTGTTTTAAATATTAATCTGGGAAGATATGACGGTTTGATGAATTTTTCTTTGATTTAAATAATCAGGCCACATGTTTGGCAAAACCTCCAGTGGAATTGTGGTAAAAAGTTCAAGTTAAGTTTAATACCTGGAGAAGTCTGTATAGTTAAAAGACTTTTTTAATTGAAGACCAAATCCAGTGACCATGAGACATGAGACAAAACACATGACCATGAGAAAAGTTTGCAATGAGTGAGTTTGAATTCAGATAAACAGTTTGAGACCAAATTAAACGTGAATATTTTTCAAATACAATCCCACCCAGTGCGTTTTACAAAAATAAATGTTTATCGTCCTTCATCATGTACCCAAAACTTCAAATCAACTGGATAAAAGTTTTTCCTGTTTGACATGATACTGTATATAATGGCAGATGGATAAAAGCTATGATTTATAATTATAATTTAACAATGTCTGCTGAGAGTTTGGTGATGTACTCATGGTCAAAGACTGACCAAGGTTGATTTCCCCTTTAGAAAAAAAAACACATCAATTCTGTAAGAAAATTGTCTCACTTTTTAACGCAAATAGTATGAAAAACTTCCTACAATTTACTCAGATCCAAACCACACACATTCAGAGATGCTTGATGTACACTATAAAAATTGTACCTGTAAAAAACAGTAATCCGCCAGTTTGTGGTTTCAAACATTGTACTGTAAAATTAAGACTCTTTACCGTTGTGTTTTTTTTTAGTTTACAGTATACATAAAGCTATTTTTAATTTAAAAAAATTTTTTTTTACGTTTAAAAAAAAATCTACCAGCAAATGTAATTTCCAACATTGTATGGTAAAATTATGACTGCATAGTCTTTCATTTACAGTATATTACCTTTTTCTTTTTCATAAAAAAAAAAGAAAATCTATTTCATACATTTTTTTTGTTTTTGTTTTTGACAGTAAGCCACCTTCAAATGTTGTTTCAAACATTATACTGTAAATTATGACTTCTTACTCTTTTCTTCTTCCATGTTGTGTTTTTTATTTATTTTAAGTTTTGCCATGAAGTATTGTCAATAGCAACTTGTTGTTCACAACAATAAAACTGTATATAGCTGTAAACTACCCATGTAAATATAGCAAACTGTTTTTACAGTGCACTAGCACAAACACGTCTTGTTTTGTAACAAACCAAAGAGCTACATTGTGATCAGCTAATGTGATCAAGCCTCCGCAGCTCCGCGAGTGGACACATGCCTCGCTAACACAACAGCGATTCACTCTGATGGAAAAGCAAACAGCTGCTTTTGTTCTAGTCTCCATAAGCAGCCAGAGTAACTTGTTTCTCAAGCACAACCATAAGATTAAGCAAGTCCATAATGCAAAAAAAGCCAAATTACGATTCCAAATTAGCATTTATTTTAACAACTTAAATACTTTCAATGTGATGCCAAACACAAACTGTCACATTTATTGCAAGTCTGGTGGCTTTTATTTGACTTGGATAGTGCGTATGATTGGAGAAAAGCAGGATTGTGAGGTGGTGACTCTTAATTTGTACTTGCTCTCGGACAGCTGTGTTGGATTTAGGGTCTTTCCTGCCAGTATCCAGTCACATGACTTGCTCTCAGGATATTATGCTTCCAGACTTCTGGATGTTTTTGCTGTTGAACATTCTTGTGATTTGTTTGGGACTGTTTTTGGTTGGAAATGTTTCTGCCATAAATCTGGGGCAAAGTGTTTTTCAAATTCCCCAAATATTTCCAAAAACACACACAGAATATCATGAAGACGTTTGCATTAATTGAATGAAGACTGGATTTTCCACAGTTTTATGTAAGGTGCTACCGTAGTTCGGTCCTTATAGGGGAAGAGTTGGTGTTTGTGTTAGCGTGAAGCCAAGATACGGCACGTAGTGTGTCTGCTGTGTGTTGTTAGCACGCAAATATGTATAGCCACTAATGCAGACATTAAAGAACATACTTTCTTTTTGAGACATGTTTTTTTAGTGGTTCAGATTTTTTTCTTCTAAATATCACTTGATTTTCTTCCCCTCGTTTCTTTGTTGTCTCTGTGGTCTGTGTCTCTCCGCGCCCCACCCTAACCCTCCAGTACTGTACGCCAGGCTGTGAGTGGCGAGATTGGTTACAGATGGCGCCGCTTTTAGAAGCCGAGGAATGTTTTAACATGTTTTTCAGTGGGTCACTGGGCCACGGTCATGCTATTGGTTTCTGGCTCTCAGCCACACACACACACACACACACATTTTTTTTTTATTGTACTGTAGGCTTCCTGCAAAGTTTTGATTAAACAAAATTTTTTTTATTATAGTGTTTACAAAATAAATACAATTTTTTTTTCATGAAATTATTAATGCATAATATATAAGACAGATTAACTTAATATTATTATCATTATTATACTTTTATTTATTTATTTTTTTAACCTAACCTAATGTTATTATAATACTATAATAATTTTACCTTAAACACTTCATTGAACTGACTTCATGCTCAATCTAGAAATCAAACCCGGAACTTTGGTGTTGAAACCCACTAGTAAATAAGCTACAGGACAGTTTTGTATTATTATTTGAAGTCTAATTAAACTACAGTAATACATTTGCATAAATATGAGTTTATGTACATGAGCTGGTCTCGGAAAAAATATTCTATTTAGATAAATAATAATAATTGGTATTTATTAATTTAATTTTTAGAGCCTTTAAAGACCTATGGGGTCTCCTCACGGTTGCCTTTCAAAATGAAAAAAAATTATGAAAACGATGAAACATTGCTAATGATCATCTGAATCAGGCTGATGATCTGTTGTTTATTACACTGACAGCTTGTAGTTATTTGTTATCTTTTTACCACGTTCTGATTGATAAAATAATGTAAATGAGTAAACAAGCACCAAGAGATCCAGGTTTTTGAAAATGTATAATTATTTGTAATACCTAATAAAAAAAATCAAGGTGGGTAAATTGTGATTCACGCAGCGGTTTCCCATGTGATGTGAGATCAGCTCTTCTCCCGCCGCCGAGTTCAGCGTTTTCCAAACTCTAGACTTTACAAACAGGACGAACATAATGTGAACCTGTCAAGTAGACCTTACACTCCATCTTGACCTTGAAGGACAAAAAAGATTTGTTAAGATGCTATCAGGTGGTAGTTTTCAATCTCCCTGGTAATTTGCAGTCTTTTATCACGGGAGGACCAGAAGGAAATGTCATTTCATGATGCAGATGAACATCTGTTGGAAAAGATGCTTTTGGTTAATCGTCAGCAGGACAGAAAATGCTGCTATAAGTGAAGCTGAGGTTTTTGTTTAAATATTAATAAGAAGCCTGTCACAAGTTCTTTTCTTTTAAAAGGCATTTTTCTTTAATAACCTGCCATTTTTCATTTTTGGAGAGGAAAGCGTTTGAGGGAAACAAGCTGAGTGAAAATGCTTTGTCAGTGTCTTTTTCACCGTGTGGATAACCTTGGAAAGTCTCAGTGGTGCAAAGCGTTCACTAACTGTTTGAGATTTGCATGGCGTTGCTTTATTTGGTTGCTGAGGTGTTCGCTTTCTTTACAATGTTGTTTCAGGGGCACTTTTACACTCACAATGAATCCATTCCTAATTTTAAGTTTAAGTTTAGTAATTTTCTAGGTTTTTTTTAATGCTGTTCTTATAGTTTGTTCATGTCTTTGTGACGTGAAATAAAAATTAACATTGCCTTTAGACTTTTCAGCTTCCTGGAGAAGAGTCACACCCTAACTGAACAACCTGCTCGAGTCGGGGGCTTGTGGTAAACCCTGCTTGATAATAACGGTTTCATGTTCAGCCTCAGTCAGTTTCACAGTAAACTTCCTGTGTAACTCCTCCTGAACACACACGCACACACACACACACACACACACACACACACACACACACACACACACACACACACATTTCGGTTATTTTGATGACACAATCATTTTTAAAATGGTAATAACCGTCTGCTCTGATTAACAGATATGCCAGGGTTCTGTGCAATAAGATGAGAATTTGTTTTACAGTGGGACCTCTTTTCACGAAATTAATTTGAGCGGTCAGCAGTTTTGTAAAATGTAAATACGATAATCCGAAAAAATGTTTTTATAACATGATTAAATATCGTAATAACTCTGATGCCAATACATTTTACATCCACTCCAAAAATCTCCCTGTATTTTAGTGGTAAGAAAAAAAAACTTGCTTAACATTCTTTTCGCTACAACATTTGGCCTATTGTATAGTGAAATAATTTTGTAAAAAGAGACGATACTTTCTTGACATGCTGTGCATGAAATGTCCAACTGTCTTTGGAAAATAAGTTTTTTGAAATGATACATGAAGCTTTCTTTTTAGCAAGGGAAGCATCAAAATAAACAAAATACCTTAGTAAATTTCACGCAATTTTTGAAGAACTTCTCTGATTGCAAATTTACCGATAGATGTGAGTGAGAGTGTGAATGTGTGTGTCTGTGTCCTGCTCTGTGATTGATTGGCCACCAATTCAGGTTCCATCTTGCTTTTGGACCTAAAACATTAATGAATTTGTATGTATTTTATTGAAAACATTCATTTTATAAACCTACTGCCCTAACAACAACAAAAAAGCCCACACCCCCACATTACTGTTGGCAGCTATATCTTTTTTTTTTTTTATTATTTTTCAGAATATTGTTTTTTTTTTTTAATTAAATCAGAAGCAGTACACCATGAAGGACACAATGTGTGTGTATGTTGATTTTTTTTTACAAGTTCTAGAGAATAACGATAAAACTTATTTTGCTTCGGCTGATTAGTTAGTTGCACCTGCTTTCTTGAGAAAAGCAAGCGCACACACATTTATGTTCGTTTCTTTTCGTTCCTCCGCACCAGCTGTGAATAAACTAAGCACATTAATCTTGTACGTACACTGGACAGTTATTCCAGACACTGGGGTTGAAAATAGAAGTGTAGTGACACTCACAGTCTCTCTCCCTGTGTTCTGAGATTTCTACTGCACACATTTAAGAATTCTAGTGTGTTCTTCTTTATTTTAGTAAGTTAATTTTTGTTTTTTTTTGTCAGAAAAGAACAACTAGAACGTACCGTACCGTACCGTCTTCTGCCGCTTATCCGGGGCCGGGTCGCGGGGGCAACAGCCTCAGTAAGGAGGCCCAGACTTCCCTTGCCCCAGCTATGTCCTCCAGCTCTTCCGGAAGAATTCCGAGGCGTTCCCTGGCCAGCCGGGAGACATAGTCTCTCCAGCGCGTCCTGGGTCTGCCCCTGGGTCTTCTCCCGGTGGGACATGCCCGGAACACCTCAGCAGCAAGGCGTCCGGGGGGCATCCTTACCAGATGCCCGAACCACCCCATCTGGCCCCTCTCAACCCGAAGGAGCAGCGGCTCTACTCCGAGCTCCTCCCGAATGGCCGAGCTCCTCACCCTATCGGAGGAAGCTCATTTCTGCCGCTTGTATCCGGGATCTCGTTCTTTCGGTCACCACCCACAATTGGTGGCCATAGGTGAGGGTAGGAACGTAGATCGACTGGTAAATCGAGAGCTTTGCTTTTTGGCTCAGCTCTCTCTTCACCATGACTGACCGATGCAGCGTCCTAATTATCGCGGACGCAGCACCGATCCGTCTGTCGATCTCCCGCTCCATCCTCCCCCCACTCGTGAACAAAACCCCGAGATACTTAAACTCCTCCACTTGGGGAAGGACCCTGTCTCTGACCTGCAGGGGGCACTCCACAACTAGAACGTTTTAGACACAAAACACGTTGGGACACAAAACATCTCAACTGCATCACATGGTTTACATTAAACACAGTCAATTATATTTTCTTTTTTCTTTTTTTTTCTCCACAAAATTAGATTATCTTGGATTCAGATTAACGGCAGCATGAGACTTGTAAAAATATTTCAATGACACCATCAGAACAAATGTTAAACATGGTGATTTTTTCCAACAATGTTCCTTGAACATTTCTCAGATGATGTTTTTTTGACTCCAGGTTTTTTTTTTTTTCTGCAATGCATTCCGTGGATTTTAAACTCACTCAAGTAATTTCCACCTTTGGCTGCAGCATCACAACTGACACAGGAATGCCTCACCTTATCAAAGCCCGTTTCTTCAGTGCTTTTCTGTCCTTTATTTTCAACTGCAGCTCCTGACACACACTTCAATCTGTAACGGCTCTTTAACACACTCTGTGTCTCATTATGCAGAGTACAGTTAGATTACAGTAGTGTATGCACAGCCCTGGTCACATCCAAGGTCAACGCTGGAACAGTTGTCTTTTTATGAGATCTTAACAACTCATATATTAGTTTTATGTGCTTGTTCTTATGAAATGGAAATAAAAACGTATCCTAAAATGTACTTTATTTTCTCCCTTAGTGCGTCAATAAGCTCATATTTATTTTCACAAGTGTTGAGAAATATTGTACTCAACGATATTGGTTTCAACAATGAAACAGCATGAAAACCAGCTTGTCTTCCTTTTGTGTTTTATCTTACATTTCCTTCGTGTTGTCCTCTCGCAGCATACACATATTTGCACAAGCGATTGACGTATACGCACATTTTCTCTGTACTGTTTTCTGGGTTTTCTCTTGAGAATTTTAAATGTGATGTACTTGAGGAGACCTTTAAACAGTACATTTCTTCTCATGCTCAGGATTCTAAACAGGAAGAACTTGGACAGACCAAAACCAATCCACCGTTTCAGCTGCAGTTTCCACTGCGACTTTAGATTGAAACGGCACCATCATTTTGTTCTTGTCGGATTGCAAAAGGTCAACACTTTGATTCAATGCATGTTTCAAGATTTTTCATTTTCTGCCTCATTCCTGGCCTTCAATGGCTCTTTTTGCAAACTCCTGGTTCTTGTGTCTTGCTTCTTGCTTCGAGGCTCTTGCAATGCTAGAGCTTTACGTTGAAGAGATTGGAATTTGCAATATATTTCTTTCTGTGCGATATAAAATTCAGGTGTGCCAAAGAATATTATATGTGTGTATGAATATATGGAACAAGAGAGAAAGAGATAGACAGAAAAAGAGAAAGAGAGAGACAGAACTGCGACATGGAGAGAGAGATACAAAGAGAACTAGAGAATGAACGAACAACAGAGATGGAGAGAGAGAGAACGCAAGAGTGATACAGAGAACTAGAGGGATGGAGAGAGAGACAGAGAGAACAAGAAAGATGGAGAAAGAGAGACAGAGAGAGAGAAAGCGGGAGTGAGAGACTGCGAGAACTAGAGAGATGTAAAGTTAGAAAGAGAGAGAGAAAAAGTGTACTAGAGAGATGGAGAGAGTGAGTGAAAAAGAGAGAGAGAGACACACACACAGAACTAGAGAGATGGGGAGAGACAGAGAGAACAAGAAAGCGAGACTGAGAGACAGAGAGAACTAGAGAGATTAAAATATATATATATATATATATATATATATATATATATATATATATATATATATGAGAGAGAAAGCGAGAGTGATACAGAGAGAACTAGAGAAATGGAGAGAGAGAGAGAAAGTGAGAGAGAGAACTAAAAGGATGGAGAGAGAGAGAGAGAGAGAGAGAGAAAGAGCGAGCGCTCTGATGAATAGGTTAGATTACTGAGTCGGTTCTCGCTGCTGTAATCATGAGGAGATCACAGCTCTGGCCAGACGCATAATGACACTCCAGCCAAATCCTGGCCTCTTATCTGCCTGATATTTACTGATAGGCCACGGTGAGACTCCCCATTGAAGTAGCAGGATGGAGCGGAATTGATAGCTCATATGATCATATGGTTTTATATATATATATTTTTTTCTCTATTATTCAGGCTGAGCTTTGAAGCGGTTAAGATGCCTCTGAGAAATGTCCTCCAGTGTATAAGTCCGTCAACACATAGAAAGTGCCGGCATATTTGATTACGTCTTGGTTTGAGGAAGCGTTGTTCGACAAAAGAAAGAATATCTTTGGAAATGGCAGAAGCTAATATGTGTGTGCACAGCAATATCTCTCTGACAGCTTGTTTTCTCTCGTTTTCTCTCTCAGGGAGCTGCTGGGTCACGACTTCACCGAGACTCACTACGAGAACGGCCTTCCCATCACCCAGACCGCCAATAACACTGTGAGCAGGAGTGTGTGTGTGTGTGTGTGTGTGTTACACGTTTTCTTTAAATGTCATTGCTCTTCCCAGCTATAAATGTGTTGTTTTCTGCTTTTAAAGTCTGTGTGTGTGTGTGTGTGTGTGTGTGTGTGTGTACTCTTGGCATTTTCTTAATTATGCTATTTCCAGCTGTTAATGTACAGACAACGATCAAACAATATATGAATGTCACATAATTTAATTCAATAATCTATGAAACTATTAATTGCCGCTTTCCGTCAGCCTTAATTAGGTCTTAATGTTGCAAACAAGTAAGTATAAATCACAACTGCTTGAATAATGACACATTGTTTAGATTTCTAGCTCTTTCACTTGCACTTATTTCTCTTTCTTATAAAAACAAATCACATTACTATCTGTGTTCACTGACTGTTAAGATTGTAGATTTAGTTGTGTTTCTTAATATCTCCTAGTGTAAGTTATTTACTGTTTCTTTTATCACAATTTGCTTCTAATAATCCTCATTTCGTAGGTCACTTTGGATACATTTTGATGAAAATGTGGATGATTTACAAGTCAAAATTAGGATAAACAATGTTTATATTGAAAATGTTATTATGAGATATAGTATGAGATACTTTGAGGTCAAACTTTGAAATATTATGAACTATAATATGGTTATATTAGATACTACAAGATTATAATTTTTATTGTATTAAAATAAATTGTAATATAAATCCTTTGAGATACTATTGGATACACAATCAGAATCTAAACTGCTTGAAAAAATGAGATATATAAAATATTACAATACTGAGATAATATGAGACAAAAGTATGATAGAAGATACCATGTTATAACACCAGTTAAGGTGTGGTGAGTACACTTCAATCAAATACAATTTTATATCGAAAAACCTGAAACATATTTGATAGATTAGTGAGATATTCATGCTGTCTGTTCATTACAAAAAAATTTTGGCATGACGGGAAAGCTGAAACAAGTAATAATTCGTACAAAGCGTACAAACGAAGAATTAGTCAAACCACATTTGCTATTTCCTTCCTTTTACTCCCTTAAAATAAACATATTCTCACCGTAAAAGTAGCCTATTTTTGTTTTTAGCAAATTTGTTCAAGGCAAGAGCCGAGTTTCATACACAACGTGTGTCATATTTTCCCACAGATAATTGATTTTTTTCCATGGCGAAAGTTGTGAACATCCTTGTCTCATGGGTTTCCAATGGCAGTGGCTCATTCAAAATCCGAGTACTATTCAATACTGACAGCCCGAGACATATTCCGCAGATATGCGAGATTCTCATGCTGTCTGTTCATTACAAAACAATCTGGTTGCCAGATATTCCGACGTATTGATCAGCCAGAAAAGAACACGAAAGCGCAAGACAACAGGCGATAAATTGTTTGTCCAGACTGTTATGAGATTTCCACCGTCCATTCGCAGTCCCAGCTCAGCGGCCAGCTTTGTTATTGCCGTCCCATCAATTGACAGGGGATGATGGGAGTGAAGTCACACCCGTGATTATTTTTGAGCCTTTCTTAACAGCTTCCAGCTGCTTCTTCAAGTGAGCACCACAGGATAGAGTCCTGGAGCTCTTCGTGAGCACAAAAAGAGCTTTTCAAGGAAATGAGCAGTAGGATTTAGTCACAGCAGAAAGCTCACACTTCATTGGTTTGGACGAGCTAATTTAATCTCGAGATAATCAGAGGATTTTCTCAAAAATAAGATTCAAGGATGCATCCCGAGTCTGCTGGTTAGCAGAGCGCTCAGGTCGAAACATCCCCACCAACGCCCAAACTCGCCGCTTTAATTAGCTTTGTATTTATACCTTGACTTCAAAAGTCTGCGCAAACCTTGGTCACATCACATCAAAGACATTTAAATATTCATGAGTTTCACAGCTGGAAGATTAAACTGTCAGAACGCAGGCTTCACATTACAGCACATCAGTGTCTTACCGTAATGTCTTAGTTTCAGTTATTGGATTTAAAATATTCCTCATGATGCGATAACATGCGCTGATTATTGTTTGGAGAGGTTATGAGTTATGTGTTAGTGTGATTTTATAGCAGAAACATTTTTGCATACAGTATTTGCATTACACCACTATATATTATGCAACTGTACTAAATTAAGTGATTGAAAAATGAACCAGATGCATCAATTCTTACTGTAGTACATTTCTACAAAGGTAGTCTTTTGAAAAACGTATCATTAAATTGTATCACTAAAATCAATGGTAGAGCGTTCTTGAGTAATTGGACTTTTAAGTATTTATTGTTACTATATTTATATATAGTTAAGTATTTTTTGGCTCTTTACTCCACTACAATTGAATGGACACTTACCGTGACTCATTACATTGTGATTGTGTGCGATGAAAAACGAGGCAATATCGCCATCTACAGGGTGCTGAAGGTACTGGATGATCATTGGAGGATACTGGATGATATTTATGAGTTAAACCTTGTGAATTAGCGGGTGCACTTTTTTGCTCATTTGAGTTTGACTGAGACCGAATTTTTGTTCTTTTTTATCTGTTTTGTTCTGCCATTTCGAACATTGAGGTGTTAAATTTCATTTCTATATTTGGAAATACGACCTCGTGGAAATAGAGTGGCATGTTTTTCACATTTCTTAGTGTTTTTGAGCCCCAATTTAGTTTACTTAAAATAGTTAAGTTCTTTTTAAAATGAGATACTTGATGACTTTTACTCAAGTCTTCTTGGAATTGGTAAGTTGTAACTTGTAGTGGAGTACTTTTTACAGTAAATGAAGCTCTAAAATACAGCCCCAAAATTAGGTAAAATTTATAAAAATATAGACTAAATCATACAGTAACCGTTTTTGAGTAACACACTGAGAATTTTCTTTGTGAATTCTCCGTGCTGAAAAGGTTATCAGATGTGTTGCCTGTGAGACGCTATTGATTTGTAGATCTGATCTGGTTGACCATCCCTCCTTTACTTCCTGCCTGTTCAAATAAATGAACTCATTTCACGCTCTGCGTGTTCATATAAGCCTTTAAATTGATGGAGGAATATCACTTATACATAGTTTGGATCTGTTTCAGTGAAGTTAAATGGAGCGATAATTTTCCAAATGTTAGCAGCGGCAAACTCTTAAGGGGATTCCGTTTTCCGGTGCTGCAATTATAAAGAGCCGGACCAATTAAACCTCACAGAGCTCCGAGCCAAAAACTGTAAGAAATGTAATTGTGATTTGCAGATGTAGTATTTTACTGCTAATTAGATAAATGCTCCATTGAATGGGTTTGGCTGCTTTTACAAACAACGTTGGTTTAGCTTCCTCTCCTTTTTTAACGGCTTGCTTTTCTTTGTCCTTCGTCCAGGATCATTGCTTCTACCACGGCAAGGTCAGAGGTCACAGAGATTCCTGGGTTGCTCTGAGCACGTGTCTGGGAATGAGGTAAGGCTTTCGTAATTGGATTCTCCAGGGTCGTTGCGGAACACAATGCGGTTTATTCATCCGATCACATGAGTCCGGAAGCCCCAAATGCCTTATTCAACGTAGCTTCCGTGGAACAAAATCCCCTTTTTTAATTTTTTACCCTATGACCAATTATCTAGTTTTGTTGGCTAGTGGAAGTTGGACACAACCGTTGTTTTTTAAAATGCTGACCGTTCCCCATCAGCCCGTCACAAGGATAAACACGAACTTGAAATGTCCTTGAAACCACCCGAGCAGACTGTTGATTTCTGCTAAACGTCAAGCCAAACCCAAGAGATGCAAGACAATCCTCATTGTCAGTCAAGTTGTAAAGTTATGTACAAAATATATTATATGAAATATTGATTAATGAAATACCGTTTGCAATATTAGCATTTCTGCGAATTGACAGAAAAATCAAACAGCGAGAAACCAATGAAAGCAGTTGGGACTGTTTAGCCTCCAGCACAATTGAGACGCGGGGAACGGAACTTTTTTTTTAAGATAAATTATCACCTCGTCAGAGAAGAATCAATAGCAGGACGTCTTTTTCCCCGAACCATTCAGAAACAGGACGTGTTTGAATGACTGAGTGATTTATAGAGCGAAAAGGCTTCACGACTCAGAAACATTGACTGACAGTCTGTTTCAGGGCAGAACATTATTCCAGGACATGCACCAGCTCCACTGGAAAAAAAAAGAAATTCGTTATTATTGTTGTGGTGTGTTATTTAGTATTGAGGATGTGTTCACATTTGGTTTTAGGGGTTGAGGGAAAAATTGAGCTGCTGTTTACACCAAATAACAGTGTGAGATCAGACAGACGCCATTGGGATCTGAGATGCATCAACACGCTTTTCTGATCATTCAGGGCACAAACTTATAGAGAAGAGACTCGACCGCCATGTGAAGAGAGGCAATATAATATACAGTTCTGTGAAATATCAGCGTTATTAAGGGCAAACCCCACGAGTGCTTTGCATATAGTCTTGGATTTCTTATAAAGTCAGAAGATGAACAAACATAATTATTTCACTGCTTTTTTTGAGCATTTCCACAGGAATGATGAAATAAAAGGCTTGTCCGGCTTAATGTTTAATTTCTTTTATTGCATTGTAGCTTTTTCTCGCCATTATTGTTACTGTGATTATGTTAGTGATAAATTGGAATTGCAGATTTGACACACACACAGTCTAAAGTTATAGCTCAAGTCTTTTCAGCTCATCAGGTTGAGCACAATTGGCGTTCTCCTTTGGACCAAGTAATTCTGGAAACCCTAAGGCTAAAACAAACAGTTTTATGAACAAATGCATTTGGCCAAGATATTTGATGCAAAAACACGGTAAACTACAATAGTAAATGTTTTAGCGCACAAAGAGCACAGACCAAAAAACCCAGCTGTGATGGAAAAGCCTTGGAAGGAAAGAGGCACGACTACATAAGCTTTTTTTATATCATGGCGCAAAAACCTTCCGAAACCTGAAGCGATTGACCACACATCATTTAAAAGTGGATCTGTGACCTTGGAAGACCTCAAAGTTAACAACTCTCAATGCCAACACACATATCATAGGCACAAGTAGGATCAGAAGGAACCTTGGAATTTCTATGTTTGTGTTGTAAGAGAAAACGAGACAATGATTGCATTCAATAAACCAAAATGGAAGTTCACTATCTTGCTCCTGGATGACCTGAGGCCTACAGTGTTTTGCTCCAATCATAAATAAAGCACAGAAGTAGCTAAGCAAGATAACTGGAAGTGACAGAAAATCTTAAATCCAGATTTTGAAGAAGTATGAAAGAACATTTTGCAGGAGATTGCTGCTCCAGGATCAGCTTTGTACCTCTAGTTTAGTATTAATATGCTTAAAATTATCTGTCTGTCTATCTATCCATCCATGTACCCATTTATACATCTCTCCATAGCACTTTCATCAATCCATCTATCAACAATCCAACTCTCCATTCATCGTTGAGTCATATATCCCTCCATAAATCCACCCATCCCTCGATCCTTTCATCATTAATCTTTCGGATTAATTAATTATTAATCCTTTAACCATCCATATTTTCTTCCATCTAGAAATCCATCCATCCATTCATATACAAATGCCACTTAAAGTCACATGTTTGATTTCAACGTTTACTTGTACTGGATTAAAAGCTTCTTCCAAAAGCATATCTGTACAGTGTATATAATCCATACTGTTTATAAGTACAGTAATGTCTTTTTTTTTATACATATGTATCTTCATTCAGAGGGCTGATCATCCTAAACTCAAATGACACATACTACCTGGAACCGGTTGGAGGCCATGAGGTTCTTCATCACACCTTCTATCGCACTGAAGACCTGCCGATTCGGAGCGGCACATGTGGACCCAACCATCAGACTGGACACTTGAGCCTGTTCAGTGATCAACTTAAACCTTTGCATCAAAGGGTGAGAAGTTCAATCACAGCAGCTTCATGTTAAAGGATATCAGTACACGTGTGATATTTATGTTTAGCGTGAGTGTATTCTAATATGTGTATGCATTAATATCAGTGTGAGTTAAATTTGATAAACAAACTATAAAATACCATATTTTAAGGTTTCAACTGTAAAATGTGTCATTTTTGCTTGGTAAATGGTGTGTGTTGTAAAATGTAAGGCGACCTTGACGATACACTGAGAGTCTCTAAAGGTGCTTAAAATTAAATACAATTGTGATTTATTATTTTAACATACACTAACAAATTTGTATTACTTCTATATGTTTATTAAAATATAATA
The DNA here is from genome assembly GCA_028031935.1 of Paedocypris micromegethes. NCBI lineage: Eukaryota > Metazoa > Chordata > Actinopteri > Cypriniformes > Paedocypris > Paedocypris micromegethes. Next base: position 3,324,034 of record CM051504.1, read on the forward strand.
GTGTTTGGGCAGTTGTGACTCAGAGGTTAGAGAGCTGTACTTGCAACCAGGTTGAACCTTCCTGTGTGCATACACAGTTCCCAAATACCTGGCCACTTTAAAAAAGAATGTAAAATGTTAGCATTGTAGCAAAAAATATATATTTCAAGCCTAAATTGTTACAAAGTATATTATCTAGTTTATAAGCATGGTTAATATGTTACAATAAACGCGAATATGCTTAGTTATCTTATCCAAAATCAGGTTTTTACTTATGATATGGTTATTATATTAGATTATACATTCACCTTTCTTTAGAGTAAATTAGTTCCTTTTTGTGGCAGGGTAGTTTTTTTTTATTTTTTTATCAAAGGTTGTTCAGACATAACTAGTTGTGTTGTAGCCTCATCTATTTGTTCTAGAAATGTGCTTTAAAAAAAACGTGTATTGTAGCTCATTATAGTACAGGAATAAAGTCATTGTATGTCCAGGTTGAGACTGATGAAGTGCATAATGCAGACTTATTAAAACTCTTGAGGATCATTAGCATAAGCGAGACGCTGCTGTTGCTATTGTTCTGCTTGCATTTGCTTTCTCATTAAAGCTGAGGAGCGAAGACTTCTGACCGGCCTGCAGCTTGCAAATGAGAACTAAAAGGTTCATAAATTAAAAAAAAAAAAAAAAAAAACGATGCTTTACAATGCCTTGTAGCAGATTATACATTTTCTGAATTTGGAAGTTCATTTTTGCAATAGTCTTTAGTGTTAAATATCACGCAGCCTATAAAGGTTTTGTGCGGCGTATTAATATTATTAATTCTGCTAGGAAACCTTTCCAGAGAGTGATCTATTACAAGGACAATTTGACCCAACCTGAGCAATTAAAAACATTTAGAGTAGGAAACTGTAGCTTTATTACTGGAAATTACGTGACTGTTCTTTTAAAGTTACGAGTTAAGTGTATTTTACTCATTGTCAAAATATCAAATGGCTCCGTTGCTATACTTTGTTATAAAAGTGTTTTAAAAAATCTTATTCATCCAATCGTTTTATGCGCCACTTTTGCTATTTCTGGGTCAGGTGGAGCTGGACCCCTGGAATTCTCGGCCGGAATTGTTCATCGGTGTGTCTGTGTGTCCTGCTCTGTGATTGGTTGGCCAGAGTTTATCTTATTTGCTCCAGCTCTCTGTGACCCAGAAATGGAACAGGGTTTGACGTGCCTTATACTTTCTTTTTTTGTCAAATGGTTTGTGACAGACATATGGCACTAAAACATTTACCAGACAGGACAGGTTCACGTTTGGTTTTTACACTGTATGTATGTGGCCAAAAATCACAACTTATGTTCAACATTCTTCCCCGTTTTATATTAGCATTAACGGACACTTTATTTACTACAGCAAAGCGCTTGATGTCACTGCATGACTGGACACTTTTCTGATTGCTACTTCAAACTGAATCCTGTGGATGGAATTGAATCCATCATTTAGTCCATAAATAAAACCAACATGAGGTGTAACACCAGCAGTAAGCACAAAGAAATATGCTTTGCGGCAGATATGCAACGTGCTTTTTTTCAGCTTTAACAAACCATGTGAAACTTCCATTTGTCAATGCGACATTAAATATGTACATACATTGTCATTCTTGTCAAGCGTCAACTCAGTCTGCGTGATTTAATACAATTACATTGTCCTTTTTGTATCTTTTAAATTGTTTGTGACATGCAAAAGTGAGTAGGAGGAAATTAGATTGATAAATCCATGTAACCTGTGCTCCAGAAATTCATTCTTCTTTTTTTTCTGTTTATCCCTGTTCAGGTTAGACGAAATGCCTGGGGTACTACAAAGTACATGGAACTATATATAGTAGCTGACAACACACTGGTAAGCTGAGTTTTGCTAATCAAGCACTTACATACTAGTTTACTAAAGCAATTAAAGATTTAGTGCTTTAAACACATTTGTGTTTAAACTGTGCTCAGAAGCTTATTTTTTAAAAATAAAAAACATTTTTTTTAAATATAAAAATAATGAAACTATCTTTTTAAATGTAAAAATATTTAAACAAAAAATTTTAAACATCCTAAGCAAATTTCGAAAGAGTTATCAAATTGTATTTTCTTCTGTACTTCGGGCACTTGGATGCAAAAATTGAACGCAAACTAAATTTAACAAATTAATTCGCGAGGTTATTTCTACACAACAAATTTTAGAAAAAGTTGATTGCAAACGCGAAATAAATTTAGTTATTGGCGAGACCGACTTGGAAGATGAATTCACAAGGGTGATCTGAGAGGTCAAGTTACAAGGTCAATTTGAATGTTGACACAAACATCGACTTGATCTCTCAGAGTAATTCGCTTTTGCGAATACAAACTGACAAATTTTTCAAATTGGGATATTGCTCAATAGTAAACGGAGTAACAAAAAAGTCTGATTTTGAATTTTTGTACCCATGTACAGTTGTGCCTCAGTTCACAAACTTAATTGGTAAATATAAATACTTTGTCTCAATGCAACTTCTACTTTGCTTTACAGTAATTTATCAGACGTTTTTATCCAAAGCTACTTACATGTTATTACAATTTTTACAAATCAACAACTTTCTGCTTTCCCTCGGAATTGAACCTATGATCTGGTGTTTCAAACATAAGCTCTGAATGAGCTACTGGAAAAGTTAACTGGAAAAGAAGGGAAAACTATTATTACTAAGATGGAAAAAAAACGGCTAGATTGAAGAGAGTGGCTAGATTGAAGAGAACGACTAGATTGATGAGAACGGCTGTATTGAAGAGAACGACTAGATTGAAGAGAACGACTAGATTGATGAGAACGACTAGATTGAAGAGAACGGCTAGATTTAAAACTAAATTGAAGAGAACGACTAGATTGAAGAGAACAACTAAATTGAAGAGAACGACTCGATTGAAGAGAACAACTAAATTGAAGAGAACGACTAGATTGAAGAGAACGACTAGATTGAATAGAACAACTAGATTGAAGAGAACAACTAATTTGAAGAGAATGACTTGATACGGAAGAATGACTCGATTGAAAAGAACGACTAGATTGAAGAGAACAACTAAATTGAAGAGAATGACTAGACTCAGAAGAACGACTAGATTGAATAGAACGACTAGATTGAAGAGAACGACTAGATTGAAGAAAAAACTAAATTGAAGAGAATGACTAGATTCGGAAGAACGACTAGATTGAATAGAACAACTAGATTGAAGAGAACAACTAAATTGAAGAGAATTACTAGATTCGGAAGAATGACTAGATTGAAAAGAACGACTAGATTGAAGAGAACAACTAAATTGAAGAGAATGACTAGATTCAGAAGAACGACTAGATTGAAAAGAACGACTAGATTGAAGAGAACGACTAGATTGAATAGAACAACTAGATTGAAGAGAACAACTAAATTAAAGAGAATGACTAGATTCGGAAGAATGACTAGATTGAAAAGAACGACTAGATTGAAGAGAACATCTAAATTGAAGAGAATGACTAGATTCAGAAGAACGACTGGATTGAAAAGAACGACTAGATTGAAGAGAACAACTAAATTGAAGAGAATGACTAGACTCAGAAGAATGACTAGATTGAAGAGAACAACTAGGTTGAAGAGAACGACTAGATTGAAGAGAACGTCTAGATTGAAGAGAACGTCTAGATTGAAGAGAACGACTAGATTGAATAGAACGACTAGATTGAAGAGAACGACTAGATTGAAGAAAAAACTAAATTGAAGAGAATTAATAGATTCGGAAGAACGACTAGATTGAAGAGAACAACTAGGTTGAAGAGAATGACTAGATTCAGAAAAACAACTAGATTGAAGCGAACAACTACGTTGAAGAGAACGACTAGATTGAAGAGAACGGCTAGATTGAAGAGAACAACTAGATTGAATAGAACGACTAGATTGAAGAGAACGACTAGATTGAAGAAAAAACTAAATTGAAGAGAATGACTAGATTCGGAAGAACGACTAGATTGAAGAGAACAACTAGGTTGAAGAGAACGACTAGATTGAAGAGAACGACTAGATTGAATAGAACGACTAGATTGAAGAGAACGACTAGATTGAAGAAAAAACTAAATTGAAGAGAATTAATAGATTCGGAAGAACGACTAGATTGAAGAGACCAACTAGGTTGAAGAGAACGACTAGATTGAAGAGAACGGCTAGATTGAAGAGAACGACTAGATTAAATAGAACGACTAGATTGAAGAGAACGACTAGATTGAAGAAAAAACTAAATTGAAGAGAATGACTAGATTCGGAAGAACGACTAGATTGAAAAGAACGACTTGAAGACAACAGTTAGATTGAAGATTTTGTTTGTTTTGCATATTTCATTGTCAGTCCAAACTGATTATAGCTCAACAAAGTCTAGCCAGAATGCGCTTTGCAATGGGCATTTATATACAGAGTTTTACGATTGGAGTCGAACATGATGGAAACACCTCCAGGGAAGAGAACAGATGCAGGGCAGATGCATGTGGCTCTGTATGCAAGGTGTAGCATTGCCAGTGTTCCTCAACCACGCATATAGTTAATAACATCATTATTTTTGAAAAGAGATGGGCTCCCACAATGTCCATACAGAGCAGTGGGTAAGGGTTTAAATTGTGGTGTGTGTGTGTGCGTGTGTGTGTGTGTGTGTGTGTGTGTGTGTGTGTGTGCGTGTGTGTGTGTGTGTGTGTGAGCGTGCACGGGTGGTTGGATGGGTGGTTGTGTGGGTGTAAATTAGAGGTTGACATAGATTAATTTTTTTTATCTAGATTAATCTCATCTCAATCTTGAAATTAATCTAGATTAATTTAGATTAGTGAATATTAGATAAGAGTCCAGAGACTCAGCGCAGATTTCAGTAGATCTTCTCATCAGACATTCTCATCCAGCACCTCTTCATCCGGTTCTTCTGTGTCATAATTTTACTCTATGAAACGTGTTTCCTTCCAACTGCATATCATCAGTTTATGACTCTTCTCGGGCTGTTTTTGATTTTTTCTACTATTATTTCTAAAAGTTAATCCTGCTTTTATATTTTGTTAATGTGTTTTCAGCTTCAGCTTTTCAGCAGTTACCTCAAGACAGTCTGAATGTGAAAACTGCTTGACGATGAACTTGAGCTTTCTTGAAGTAATGTTATCTACAGGAAATCACACCTATGTGACCGGGAACAGAAAATTGTTCTCAGCAAGAGTGGTTTCCATCAACTGAGTATACAGTAGTTCACAAACTGCGTTTTGCAGCAGAGAATTTTTAAATGTATTAGTGAACATATTATTTACGTCTTGTCAACAAGGTTATGCAAAGGAATTTTTCTACAGTTTATTCTATGTTTTTTCCACATCAAATCTCAAAATTCAAGGCAGTTTTATTAATCAACAAATTCATAATTGCTTTGATTTAGTTCAGTAATCCAGTTTGAAATGTTTTGTTGCAGACTCTGATTTTGTTCATCTTGATCAATTTTCCTGATGCTATTTCTTAATGTCTTTACAGTTCAGAAAACAAAACAAGGACCTTAATAAAACTAAACTGAGGATCATGGAAATTGCTAATTATGTAGATAAGGTATGTCAAGCCTGGGTGAATATAGCTGTTTGACGTTTTAGGGATGCGTTTACTGAATGTAGAATGGCATGTGAGTTATATTTACAGAAATTTCAAATGCGATGGAAATTGATGTGTTTGTCATATCAGTTCTACAGAGTCTTGAACATCCGTGTACCTCTGATTGGTCTAGAGGTTTGGACCGAACATGACCAGTGCATCATAAACGAAGAGCCAAACTCAACGCTGTGGTCTTTCCTTCAGTGGAGACAGAAACTCAAATCCCGCAAGAAACATGACAATGCCCAACTACTTACGTCAGTGGTGTTATTTCTAACACATATATTCATGACTTTAAAGATTATTTACTCCTGACACATTTAGATACATAAGTAGGCAGGTAGATAGGTAGTAAGCAGGGAGAGATAGATTAAGAGAGAGAGAAAAAGAAAAATAGGTATGTCGTTAGATAGATAGATAGAGAGAGAGAGAGAGAGAGAGAGATAGATAGATAGATAGATAGATAGATAGATAGATAGATAGATAGATAGATAGATAGATAGATAGATAGATAGATAGATAGGTAGAAAGGTAGATGATAGGTAGGTAGGTAGGTAGGTAGATAGATAGATAGATAGATAGATAGATAGATAGATAGATAGATAGATAGATAGATAGATAGATAGATAGATAGATAGATAGATAGATAGATAGATAGATATGTAGGTAATGTATGCTCAATGTACTACTAATGTACATTAGGTAATGTACTACTCAAATCAACTGTAACTATCCTAGCATGTTTAATGACAAACAATTAGTCTTTACATTTTGTTTTGTTTATAAGTGTTGCTTTGTTATTACAAGTATTCATCTTGTGTCCCAATAGTGGAATGATTTTCAAGGGCACCACCATTGGGATGGCTCCACTGGAAGGCATGTGCAGTCATGAAAACTCAGGTGGCATCAATGTGGTAAGCATTTCTCTGTGTGTGTGTGTGTGTGTGTGTGTGTGTGTTTGGTAAAGTGATCAATAGTTTCTATTCAGCTGATTAGCCTGGTATTGGTCCTATTATTTGGTGTGGTAGTGGAGTGTTGCGTTGGAGAATACTAATGAGGTCTGGAGCGTAAGTTCTTCTACGTAAAACTCGGTATGTGGTATGAAACGTTACATCAATAAAGCTTACACCCACTGAGATCAATGTGCTACAACTGTTTGCAATGCATATTAAATATGGTTATTGGCGTATTTGTGGTATTTAGAGCATGAAGGGGTGACAATTTAGAAGTTGCGTGCGATATAAAGTTTGCAGTAATGCTGAGCGTATGATTTATTCACGAAGCAAATTTCTATAACATAATCAAACAGTACTTATTGTGGTATTCACACGCAAGGGGGGTTGCGGTAGAAAATCTTATCTTAAACGGTTCCTCGCAGGTACCTTGAATTTTTTTTCAAACAGCCGTGAAAAGAACTACATCGTTCTGTTAGGAGATTGGAAATCTGTAAAGGAAAGTAATTTGTAATAAAAGTGCACGTCATATTTCACCATTGTCGTTATGGAGTAGACATTATCACCGTCGCCTGGGAAAAATCAACACTGTGTGCCCTTTCCTTTTGGGCTTGGAAGGAAAAGCGAAGAGAAAAAAATAGTGAAAGTGTGTTTGGTTTGAGTCGGACTATTAAGATAAAAGAAAGGCCACTGTGTCTGTGCCCCTGCCACGCTGCTTAAATTACCACCTGCAGGTCCAGAAAACCGCATCTTTCACAATTTATGGCATCATTGTAACATAACAGAGATGCCTTTAGAGATCTGTGATGTCCTTTGGGCCGATACTGCCATTTACCTACTTTGTTGCTAGAACAGTGACATTGTGGAGCTGCAAAAGCCGAAGCCTGTGGGCATTATTTCCAGCCTAAGCCGCAACATATCATTAATCTTTATCACCACGGTGGAAACAGAAAGTGCTTTAATCCGGCATTTTGAATTTATCATTTTATGTGCTTTTGATGTTCTTTGGAGTTTTTTATATTTGTTATGTGTGGCTGATTAAATGATTGTTTCATACAGGACCATTCGGAATTGCCCATTGGGGCAGCTGCCACCATGGCTCATGAGATCGGCCATAATTTTGGCATGAGCCACGACCATGAAGGCTGTTGTATTGAAGCCACTGCCGAGCAGGGAGGATGCGTAATGGCGGCAGCTACGGGGTAAATATTGTTCTGCTTTTACGTTTCATGCTTTAAGTGGATTTCTTTATCCTTCACTCTCCAATGAAAGTGTAAATTGTGATGATTCTAGGTGCTCCTGCTTCCAAATTCTCATATTAAAAGTACTTGGTCATACAACCATAAACATCCAAGAAAAAACATGTATTTTATTTTTTTTGTTATATTTTATGAACACTTCACTTGTTAAACTGATTATAACATTAAAAAAAAAAGTTAAAATAAAGCTGAAGAAGTAAAATAATTAAAAATCCTAGTATGGCACTATATACCTAGTATAAGCCGTAAAATACCGTATTTACTCGCTTATAAGTCGATCCGCTTATAAGTCGACCCCCCCACTTCAGCTGTGAGATTGTGGTATTCTGTTTAGACCCCCTTATAAGTCGGGGGAAAGAAATGAGAAAAAAGTGAATAGAAACGAGTAGAAACCCAATTTTGGGTTTCATATAAAGTCAATTCTGGTTATTTGGGGCTCACGGAGACACTAAAGCGTCACAGGGAAATAATGATAGAACACCTGTTCAGATTCTCTTTAATCCTTACTATAGAAATAATAAAAGTATTCAGACATCCTTGGTGAAAAGAACACCTAAAAATCAATTAACTATGTTTGTTTATGTTGGTATTAATCTATTTAAGCTATTGTTAATTTATGTTTAAATTTAATTTGTCATTGGTATGGTTGCATTATCATTTTAAAGATTTCTGGGAAAAGTGCCCTGCCCCTTTAAGAGAGTTCTCTCGAGAATCGGACGGACGGCTAATGCTTGTAACGTTCGGAACCTGTACAATGTGCCTTTAGACATCGTGGCCGCAGTGACGTAATGACGTTTATGGAGTGACGTCAGGACCAAGAACGAGAGGAGACGAGCATGTAGCTCTGACGCCATTTGGTCCCATCTTTATTTTACTTTTACTTTAATTTCATATTTTGTAACCCTCTCCACCGGGTGCGCGGACGGAAACACGGCCCATTAAAGATTCTTGATGAGCTTCCCATCCTCCGCCTGTTATTTTGCGAGACACCCGTGGCCGACGCGTTACAAGCTAACTCGTGTTTTGGGAATAAATACAAAGTTCGAAATCCACCGTGTGACTCGTTTATTTGTGAAGCCCCACGCCAAAGAGACTAGAGTCAGAAGACAGCTGAGCCGAAAGAGTGTGAGTGAGACAGTGCGCGCGCGCGCGTGTGTGTGCGCGGAGCAGCGGCCAGCGGAGTCAGTCACGCTCCTTTGCAGCTTGTTTTCTGAAAGATGTATTTAGTCCGCGTCATAAATGTTCATTTAATTACCGCGCTTGTGTCTCTGCTGTTTATTTTTGTGAGAAAGGGTGAAATATCTGCGCACTATTTCGGTAGACCGCGCGTATAAGTCGAGCCCCCCACTCTCAGCCCGAAATTTTTGGGAAAAATCCTCGACTTATAGTCGAGTAAATACGGTAATTAAAAATCCTAGTATGGCACTATCTACATAGTATTAGCCGTAAAATAATTAAAAATCCTAGTATGGCACTATCTACATAGTATAAGCCGTAAAATAATTAAAAATCGTAGTATGGCACTATCTACATAGTATTAGCCGTAAAATAATTAAAAATCCTAGTATGGCACTATCTACATAGTATAAGCCGTAAAATAATTAAAAATCGTAGTATGGCACTATCTACCTAGTATCAGCGGTGGAACAAATGATAAATATACACAATCCACAATCCCCAAAATAAAAAGAGTTTCATTGTGAGAACTCAACGTGCACTAGAAAAATAGTGGGAACATAATAGGGAACAGCAGGGGTCCAAACACTGAGCCTTGTGGATCACCAAGTGCAGAAAAAGCATGTTTTGGTTCGAGAACTGTGCAGCCAGCGCAAAAACAGTAGTAAAAACCGCAAAGCACGCTGGTTTTGCAAGCTTTGAGATTAAAAGTGACTGACATAAGCACATCATCATGAAGAGAGTAGTTGTTTAAGTGGAGTGAATTGATCTGAAGCTTGATTGATAGGGTCAAGTAGATTGTTAAGCTGTGTTGATGTTCAGTTGTATGCTGCACTTTCTCTAATCTATTGTGGGGGAAGTGAGATCGACTTGTAATTCATGATGTCAGCATGTCCATGGGGTAGAGTAAGGATTCGTTAGCTAAATGAGACAGATTTGTGAGACAAGTATTTGTATTTACATATCTATTATAATGAATGAACCATAGCAGAATTGACAAGATGTCAATGCAAGCAATTTCTATTTTCATTTAACTTTATTTTGTTAAATTTTCTTTTTTCAAGTCAAGTGTATTGTGTCATCTTAAACTGTTTGAAAATTGTATTTTTGAAATGCATGTACGCATTCATATACCTTTTAGATTTAATTTCACATTGAATAGTCATAGTTAAAGTTGTCAACTTGACACGGTTATTTTGCTTTTACAGTTAAGAATATTTAACCGTTGGCTTTTGCTGTTAAGAATAGTTGAATCTGTTAAGAATAGTTGTATTCGTTACAGTAAAAATAAAATCTGACAATATAATAAAATGACATGTTTAAACATATCCGTGCTTCAATGAATGATTAATTGATTGATTGACCTTTCCTTAACATGAATTGTACTACTACAAATTTAAAAAAAGTGGTTCTCCTAAAATCAATATTTATTGACTCTACTTGCTCAGGGATCGATCACGATGGTGAAAAGATGTTTGGAATTTGCATTCCTCTTATTTTTAAGTTAATAAATTTAAAATCCTATTGAATTATGCAACAATGTGTGAGCTGGCTACCTTGACTTTTAAATCAATAATGCTTTCCCTTTCCTTAATTTGGTCCATAGACACCCGTTTCCAAAAGTGTTCAGCCGCTGTAGCAAAAAAGACCTGGACAGCTATTTCCAAAAAGGAGGAGGAATGTGTCTATTCAACATGCCCAACATGAAGGATCTAGTTGGGGGCAAGAGGTGTGGAAACGGCTTTGTGGAGGAAGGGGAGGAGTGTGACTGCGGAGAACCAGAGGTGATTTGTGCCTAAATACATTTTACAACAGAATAGCTTATTGATTTTCAAAACAGTGAATCAGACCAATCGTAAATTCATCTTTCCTTTTTTTTTCCCCACAAACAATAAAGTCGGTGAAAAACATTAAACATAATTGATCGTAAAAACAGATTGGCATTGATTATGGGCGGATATAAAAATACCAGGGACTTGTGGTGAGGATCATGGCTGGCGAGGCGCTGATGTCATCAGTCAGAATTACACAGATATGAACTAGATATGTTAAAAGAATGAAATTGGCTTAATAATGCTCATTAATAAAATCTATGCCCTGCTTCCTTGAAAGGCATTGATAACGTGTTTGTTGAAATCAACTTTGACAGTCTAGTTTAAAATATTTTTTCAGTTTCACACAAAGACTGTCTGTTTGCTGTAGCTTGCTGTAACTAATTTAAATTATTCACACAGCAATTAGTAAATCTATTGTGGCAATATCAGCACTCCTTCCAATTTTAAAAGCACAAAAACGTGGGATTCCTATATTCGCATATTTCAATATCACCATCTTTTTCCAAATTTAAAGTCAGGTGCAATTAAAACAAATGGAAACACAGCATCCTGAGAAATATTAACCGTTACTGATTTTCATCAGGCTTGGTCAGATACTCCTGCACCAATATACGCACAGAAACAGCATCAGTAACAACGGGGGCTTATATCCTCATAAATATCGTATTAAGATATTGGAAACAGCAGCGCCCCCTAGCATGAGGCGTCGGAACTGCAAGCCTCAACTAGTGCATAATTATACACATTTACATATATATGCAGGTATTTATCTGTTTATACAGTATATATAATACAGTGGTACCACGACTTACAAATGTCCTAGATAACGAAAATCCCGAGTAACGAAATGCATCGCCGCAAAAATGACGTCCCGAGTTCTGAAATATTTTCGGTATACGAAAGGAGCTTTTTCTTACCACTAGCATGCATTGAGATGAGAGTCCAGACGTGTATAAAACAGTTGTTTAATCTTCTGTGCACGTCAAATAAACAAAAAACAACAAAAACACTAATTCGTTTAAAAGATATTATATATTTAGAAAAAGCTTGTACATACTATATTCTTCCAAAATGACAATGTTTAGGCAGAAGAGCCGCCATTTTTAAATGGCGTCGTGCAATTACCTGAGATTTCCGTAATCTTGCGAGGACAGTGACCAAGCGACGCCACCGTTCTCGTGAGATTACAGAAATCTCAGAGATTTGCATGACATCATTTCAAGATGGCAGTAAACGTTCATGTGAGATTGTTCGTATATCATATACTGTACCTTTATAAACATCTGCCAAAGGGCAAACTAAACAGCTGTAATCTAATGTGTTTTTATTACATTTATTACCAATATTTTATAATTTATACAAAATATTTTTGTCTGAATATATGAAGTCATGGTACACATTAGATGGATTACATGTAAAATGCGGCTCAGCAAACTACATTTCCGGGGTATCATTGTATATCACTCAGCACAAGAAACACATTACACACATTTAGTTTTTGATAATAAATCCAGCATTATCTGTATAATATCTAAATATTTTTAAAAACTACAAGTCACTGAAGAAATGGAATTCAAATTTTTTTTTCATCTTACATTTTTTCCACAGCCTGCCCTGCTTCCTCTGATCATATTGTCCCTGAAAAACACATACCTACGAAATGTTTAGCAGACGATTGTCGCCTATACGTGGAGTTAGTGCTTCGCTTTATCAGCAAAAACGATCCTTTCAAGATTTCCCAAGCAGATGGATGGTACACTAAGATCAGACACTGGGAAATAAAAGAAAAATATTTGCCCCATAACAAAGAATGATGCAGTATAGCATATGTGTCTTGCAAAAAGAGTGTGTGTGTGTGTGTGTGTGTGTGTGTGTGTGTGTTTGACAAGCCATCACTGTTCATATAATGGGTGGGTGATTTGCCATCTGCTGTGGGTAGACAGCGCTTTCGTCCACCTGGGCTAATGTTATGGATGTTACCTGCTGCCAAAACCCCGGTACAATACCGCAGCGATCACCTGGGGTATAAAATGATTTGCGTTTTTTCCAACCAAGAGCTGTTATTATACCTCTTTGTTCTAACCTTTTAATCCAAACCATCATCTGTCGACTCACACTTGTGAATATGTGAAATTATGCCTGACAGCGCAGGCCTCTCATGTACGTCTTTTTTATTACAGCCACCGAATCACCCCATTTATTTAGATCTGTTGTGGTAATCACAACTGTCAGTCACACTTGATGTCCACTGCTCTGAAATTATATCAAGCAGATATGTGTTTGGTGACAGCTTCTCTTTATTTAAATACCACACGCGTATGTTCCTCCCTCCTCCCGTTGGTTTTGTTCAGCTGGACACTGTAATTATTGTCCGTCAAACGCCTCCATGGTCTTATACGTCAGTGTCTCAAATGTCAAACGCTTTTACATTCATCCCCGCGCTTTCCGCTCTCAGCGCTTTCCGTATTTTGGAGTTTGTCTTTTCAAAGCCGACTGGAGTGACTGGGCGAGAAGGTTCAGGGCCATATGTTGATCTGCTTCAGTAACCTTTATGCTTTCTGTCTCCCGCAGGAGTGCACCAATGATTGCTGCCACCCCGGCAATTGCACTCTGAAGGTGGACGCACAGTGTGCCCACGGTGTCTGCTGCCACGACTGCAAGGTGCATTTATCGTTCTCTTTATTTCTTAACCACTCTTTCCTTCCCTCTCCAAAGCTATCAGCATTCTGACCTTCTCATTGAATGCGTCATGGGCCTATAGATTATTTCACTGTAACACAAACTTCTATTCCGACTGCCATTTATCCAATTGGGTTTTTTGTTGTGTGTTTTTTTTTGTAGTTTGAGACATATTGAGAGCTTTTCTGATGCTAGATGAAGTCTCGGTCTGTTCTCCCTAAGTTGACGTGATTAATGGGGTTGTTTGTAAAATCTGGAATTTGGGTTTTTTTAAGCGATGAGGATTTGTCTTGTTGAAACAAAAGTAGTAGTCTAATATTAGCAAAAGTAATTATGTTTGAAATATTATAATAATTGTGATTAATTAAATAAGATTTATAGATTGTGATTATTATGATTATTTATAGATAATGATAGTATATAATATTATATATATATATAAATAATCATTAAATTATGATAATATATTACAATTATCTCGTTGATAATTAATATTATTAACAAGACATTTTAAAATTAAATAGAACAAAGATTATTATTAAAATACATTTACCATACAATAAATCCTTATTTATCAACGTAGTTTCATAATTAGATTTAACTGGTTCATCACTGTTCATTGCTGCCGCCACTACTTTATCGGAACAGTTGGAAATTCAAAACAATGTCATGCACTGTCAAAAAATTGGATGCTCTTTTTGCAATGACCATCTTGCCAGTGAGACCCTTGTTTTGTATAATGTATTTGACAACCAAACAATGAATAACAAAACAATAATAAAAGGATTTATGAAAAATTAGGAAACCTAGGAATCCGTTTAACTAATACATTTTGAATCCAGTTTTTAAGGAAAAATATGCTACTTAACGTATCCTCCACATGGTCTCATGACGTCCAAACCATAAAAACATTCTTTACTTTGTTCACAATGTAATTTATATACAATACAAGTCAGAAGCGTATTTCTACTCAGTAAACCAGAGCTATCTAATACTTCACTACTCGCCAACGAAGATTTTAATCCTAAAAGGTTGTCTGGCCGTAACCGCAGAACATCAATTATAACCCTAACCCTAACAATTATAATTTACATCCATTTACTAAAACAAAAATAGCATCTTTTAGAATTAAAACAAATAACATATAACAAAATATGAATAAGGAAATAAGTATTGTTGCAAAAATTACATGTTTCCAAATGTCTTATATTCTTCTCAAAATAACGTATCTGGCAACCAGACCCAAGATTCAGACTATTTAAACACAGCAGCAGGACTGAGAACAAACACTCAGAAAAAGCCAAGACCTTTGGACAAGCAGGAAAAAATCGAGTCCAGACTGCGAAGATGTAGAAGGGGTTTAGATGCAAAAATTCCACTGATTGCAGAACGGAATTCTGCGATAATCTGGGGGAGATCGCAAATAACCAGTGTCAGTCCAAATGAAGACTTTGTAAAACCGGAAACTTTGACCGGTCCTACTGAAAGTATCGAATAATAAAATAGAATATAGACTATATAGAATATAATTGAAGTAAAACAATACACAGTGTTGTATTTGAAGTCATATTTGCCAGCAACAGAAGCATATGCTTTCATCAATAAGTCATCAGTGCACAGTTATAAATGGTTTGCCTTTGTGAACCAGCGCGTGATTACTGCCGCAATCACATCACCAGCTTTCAAACAATTTACTTCCGCGTTAGCAATTTTTCCTCCTACATAATGTATATTCAGAAATCTGTGCACATGGCATTGAAACACAGCACAGCATCTCCATCTTTTGGCACATCAAATCTCGCTGATTAAAGCCGGCAGTTTATAATCCCATCAGCAGTCCGATCATTCCGTAATGAAACATCAGAGCTTACATAGAACGATCCTCACTAATGAAGGACACACTAATATGTCCAGTGTTATTCATCAAAGACTTTTATTCTGCATATTCTGCACTCTTCCCACAGCTGAAGCAGGCCGGCACCATGTGCCGTGGGCCCGCCGGGGCCTGTGATCTCCCCGAGTACTGCACTGGAGGTTCTCCTTACTGTCCTTCCAACGTTTACCTGCTGGATGGGTCGTCTTGTCAGTATGGCCGCGCCTACTGTTACAACGGCATGTGTCTGACCCACGAACAGCAGTGCCTACAACTGTGGGGCTACGGTGAGTTAATGGATGTTGTGTATGTGAGTGACATTTTGAATCAGCCGTATGACTGACTGGTTCACAGTTCAAAATTGCACAAACGACTTTATACTTCCAGAATGTCTGAGGAGACTGGCACCAATGTCTGGCACCAATGCTGTAGTCTTTATTAATTCACTCTACAGTGGTATCCTGACTTACAAAAGGTTCGACTGACGAATGTTTTTGCGTCTTCCAGAAAATTTCGTTCCTAGTTACGAATATTTTTTGAGATGTGAAAGGCAACGATTGTCAATAAACTGATTGGTGTTCTTTTGCTTTAGTATTATAGTATTAATGTTTTTTTTTTTTTTCAATAAATCTCATGTAACTTGTTTTTATTACAGTTATCACAATATTTTGTCATATTATAAAAATAAATTGTCTGAATGGCTTGGAACGGATTAGGGCACTTACATGTTAATTGTGTCTCTACTTTTACTTTTTACTCTCTAATTTTCGCCTCCTAGCACGAAGGAATTTCGTATGTTGAGGTACCTAAACACCTATAATTGGTTTAATTTACGTGTTGCCCAACAGTCCAAAAACATGAGTTTGTGAAAATTAGTGGTGGGCGGATCGATCTTTAATATCGATATATCGATCTAAAAGCCAAAATATCGATACTTTGGGCTTTTTTTTTTTTTTACCAGTGATAATACTAATTTCGCATGAAATATAATATTTTAAATGAGCTTGTACACAGCGCTTTCTCTTACGCAGCTCTACTCGCACGTCACGCACATTGAACACGCCTCCCTGCTCTGCTGATTGGTTGCCCTGTCATCACGTGACCCAGCTGCGCCAACCAGCGGCGGGGACCGAGAGCCGTGTGCGCGGCGCGCCTGCCTTGGTATCATGTTGGCTGCAAAAAAAAAAATGGCGCGCGGTGTGAAAGTATTTTATGAAAACACAGCGAATTGTGAAAAGATCATCACCAAACTACACAAACACTTAAAACGGAAAAAATGTTAACATCTGAACAAAAACCACCATCAAAGTCGTTTTCAGGATGACAGAGCATCAAAAGGAGCGAAACTCGCGATCATTTAAATACCGTATTATAAAGGAAAAATGATCTTGCATTACTTCTGTTGTATTTTGGGGCGTCTCTCGTGGGCGTGACGACGCCAGAGTAAGACGCACGTGACGGCCACCTGCGTGGTGACGCACGCAAATTACCTTGCGCTATAGACGCTTGTATGTGACTCAGGCAGCAGTCGAGTTTAAAAAAAAACAGAAAATAAACAGGGAGAATGGGTGAGGAAACACAACGGTAAAGTGCGTCTGCTATCAACTCAAACATTTCAGTACCTGAAAAAGGATTTTATTCTAAAGTGTGTGTGTTTACTGCGGTTTCAAACCAGATGACACTCAGCAAACCACATACAGCAAACATCTACAGATTGAGGACAAAATTATTAGCCCCGCCTACAAAATAATCATTGTTTGATAAGTATTTCTAAAGTGCTTTTAAACAGCTAATATTTTTGTCCTCAACTGTACATACTGTACAGAATGTTTATTTTTAAATTTAATATTTAAAAAAAAAATCTTCACAACATTACTTTTACATTACATTGTTTCATTCCATTTATTTAAATTTAAAGTAATATGTCTTATTATATTGTAATAAATATTATAATATTGTAATATTATATTATAATAATATCCAGAAAGAATTGTGATCATTATTCTATGCAAAAAAATTGTGATTCTCATTTTATCCAGAATTGTGCAGCTCTACAACCACTTAATAAATTGCGACATCCCCCCATATGCAAGAAAACAAATGTAATTTATAATGTGTGCCAAAAGTTTTAAAAAGTATCGGTATCGATATCGGTATCGGCGATATTGGCCTGTATTTACTTGGTATCGGATCGATATATAATTTTGCAGTATCGCCCACCACTAGTGAAAATTGGAAAATTATCCATAGGTGTGAGTGAGAGTGTGAATGTGTGTTTCCTCCGCTTTGATTGGTCGGCCACCAATTCCAGCCTCCAGGCCTGTGCTCCCAGTGACCCAGAATTAGAAAAAGCATCCCAGGAAACGTATTGATGAATTGATAGATATACTGATTTTTTCCCTTTCAGTTGTCAAATCTGCCTCCCTCAGAACTTTTTGAGTTGTAATTGAGCCCTTTCAGCATTTAATGAGCGCTAATGACCAAATCCAGCTTGATGTTGATTATTTAGTGGCACTCGGAGCGTTTGGCTGCACACCTCCACTGTGTTCTGGGCTGGCATCCAGTCAGGCTTTTTGGCTGTCAGAGGGACATAGATCTGAGCAGACACGCTTTGACGTTTGTGGAAAGGGTGGAGGTACTATTTGCAAATTTGGTGCGAATAACAGATAGTGAATGGATCTAAAACAGACGTTTGGTAATGAAATAAATGTGAATGTAAATAGTTTGCACATATTAGAATACAAAGGAAGTTTTTTAATCTTACTACGTTATATGGTAATGCTGTCTTTTAGTAGTTTTGAATCACTCCAATAAATAATTTTTTGTTTTAGGCCCCTGAAATTCACATCTGCTAAATGAATTTATTTATATCTGCTAAATAAATAGTTTAGCATTTATTTACATTTATGAATTTATTTACATCTGCTAAATAAATAGTCCTACAAACCAAAAGTCTGGACACACATTCTCATTCAAAAAGTTTTATTTATTATCATAACTGTGAAAATTGTAGACTTACGCTAAAGGGTTCAAAACTATGAACTAACACACGTGGAATTGTGTACGTACTTGTCTTTATGAAAGCCTCTTGCTTTCTCTTGATGTTAGTTTCAAGAAGTCATCACCTGAAATTCATAGTCATTATAGTTCTAGACATTTATGACTGTTATTCAGCACTTGTTGGCCCTTTTGCCTTCACTCTGCGGTCCAGATCCCACCAGAAGGAGGCAGTAACCTGAAAACCATACTTGAGTAAAAGTACAGATACCTTACTGTAAAAATTACTCCATTACAAGTTACAATTCGCCAATTATAAGAAGACTTGAGTAAAAGTCGTAAAGTATTCAATGATAAAAGAAGTATTTTACGTGTACTGAATGTAGAACAAAAACAACACCAAGAAATGTGAAAATGTTTCAAAATGACGGAAGAAAAATAGATGTAAATCGAACAAAAAGTCAGTCTCAGTCAAACTCAAATGTGCAAAAAAGGACAAACAACTTCAGCTTCAAGAAAAGTTCTTTTAGCTCATAAATAGCATCCAGTACCTTCAGCCCCCCCAGATGACAAAATCGCCTCGTCCGGCAAAGACATTTACCACAATGGAAAAAGATGGCGACTTGTTACGCACGATCACAATGTAATGAGTAACATATACTCAATTAAAAATGTAGTGAAGTAGAGAGTAAAAGTTGCCTGTATTTTTGATACTCGGTACAAGTACAAAGTAGCCATTACCATTAGCAAAGTCCATTTACTAAAGTACTTCACGCCACTGTAAATAGCCCTTATCCTTTTCAGTGTGAATCTACAACTTTCACAGCCATGTAAAGAGAACTCTTTAAATGAGCAGATGTGTCCAAAACTTTGGTCTGTTCTGTATGTCGATCTAAACTTGAGATGTTTCTACAGGTGCTCAACCGGCGCACGACGCCTGCTTCCAAGATGTGAATGCAGCAGGCAATGCCTTTGGAAACTGCGGCAAGGACGGTCACGGAAACTATGTGAAGTGTGAGAAAAAGTGAGTTGATGTTTCAGCCTGCAGCCTAAGCAAGAACTGTGTACAGTATTGTTCCGTTGAAAGGACTTGCTGACTTGACTTGAAGTCCAGAGAAAAACTGCAATTCCTGCAAATAGCAGTTTAGTAATGCATTACTTCAAACCAGGACAGTTATTTCATTCCACACTTCAAAGAGACAAATTAATAGTTTTACCTCCAGACAGTTTGATGAATGTACACGGAAATTACTGAACTAAAACGTGACTTCTCCGAAATTAAATCCCTTTATAGTGACGCCAAATGTGGCAAGATTCAGTGCCACAGTGCTGCCAAGAAACCAAAGGGCACCAACGCAGTACCCATAGACACCACCATCCGCACAGATGGCCGGGAGGTGAAGTGCCGAGGGACATATGTTTACAGCACCCAGGATGGGCAGGGCGACCTTCCTGACCCTGGACTGGTCATGACTGGCACCAAATGTGGAGAGGGAAAGGCAAGTTTCTGTTTTTTGTTTTTATTCAAATCTCTTTAAACGTCACCTATACAGTAAGATCTCAATTATTCTACAATCCCAAAGTCCCTAAAATGGTACAGTATATACCGTATTTGCTCTAAGCCGGGTCAAAGCAGAGAAGAGCCGTAAAGGCAACTTTGTTTCGGCTCTTCGTTCATTTTTTTTTATCACACCCGGTGACTCAAACAAAGTGATCACAACCTGTTTGGTCACTTTACTTTACTTTACAGTAATTTGGCAGACACTTTTATCCAAAGCAACTTACATTTTATTACAACTTTTACAATTCAACAAATTTCAGATTTTCTTGGGAATCAAACCCATGATCCGGCACCAGCGCTCTACAAACTGAGCTACTGGGTCACAGATTCACTCTGTCAATCTCTTGGTTTTTTGAAAGATTTATTTAATTTATATCATAAATGTTAACTTAATTACCGCATCCGGGTAAAATATCTGCGCACTGTTCTGAGTAAAATATTTTCGGTGAACCTTTCGGTAAAATGACGATGTATAAATAAAGTTTAAATAAAAATTATTCCCATCTATTAAGTATATCTGCAAATTCATAATTGTGGATGGTGTTACTGTATAGTACATACAATTGTTGGATCCGTTTCGTTTTTTGGGTAGAAATCTTTCTGCTACAGTTTTTATGTTTGTCATCAGGTTTGTAAAGACCGGCAATGTCAAAATGCTTCTTTTACCGAGTTAGAGACCTGCATCGTCCGCTGCCACGGACACGGGGTGAGTAATAAACCATGGTTTTACCTTTACAATTGGCTTTTGGTGAACTATGGAAGCAAACATCGAATGCTTAATTTTGTCTTAAGACTGAGTTATCACTCTATTGCTGTGAATAGAACAAAGAAAACATTCTGTGAAGTTCATTTAGTGATTGAATGTGTTGTTGAGTAAGAGCTGTGAAGCCTCGACCTGATTCAGTGGATGTCAAAGATCAACCTCGCACGTTGTTTATGTCTTTGAAAACAAATCTGTTTAATCTGTTACCTCATTGCTGAGTATTCTCATCACCACTGTGTTTGTTGTGATGTGATGGTAAGTCGATCAAGAAAAAACTACTTTTTCTTGTGTTGGTTGTGTTCTAAATGACAATTCTGAATCATGGTAGTTAGTTTTGATTAATTAGTTCAGCAACAGAAACCGTTATCAGAAATGTGGATTTCACAATGAAATCTTTTGAACTCCATTAGGAACATTTTTAACAAACGTTTTACAGGGAAGCTTGTTTACTTGTTTAAGGAAGAAATTTACCACTTTATTTTGATTATTGTCTTGTCAGGTAGATAAAAATCTCTCTCTCTAACCATCATTCCTACTCTTCTCCTGTACTGTATGTCTCACTCACTTTCTTTAACTCTTATTTGTCTCTCTCTCTCTCTCTCTCTCTCTCTCTCTCTCTCTCTCTCTCTCTCTCTCTCTCTCTCCTCCTTTATATCTCCTTCTGTACCTTGCTCTCACTCTCTCAATCGTTTTATTTCTCTATCCTCCTGTCTCTCTCACTCACTTATTTTCTCTATCATCCAAACTGTCTCCTTTAATCCCCTCCGATAACATTTTCTCTTTCCCCCCTCGGTAGCTCTACATTTCTGTATCTTTCTCTCCTCACTTTCTCTTTTTCCACTCACTCTCAAATACTTTTTCACTGTCACACACACACACACACACACACACACACACACACACACACACCACACACAACACCACTCTCTCTCTCTCTCTCTCTCTCTCTTTCTGCCTTCTTTTCTTTATTTATTTACTTTTCAAAAGAGCATGCAAACATGAAAGGAAGGCAGATTAGAGATTCAGCAGGTGCTTTTTTAGTTTTGTATTTGATTCTTATTGATTGTAGGTTTAGTCACGTGTGTGGACAGAGAATAAACCGGGTGATTATGGCATTTGCACATTCTCTCTCTGTTCCCTCTCTGTCCACTGTTCTTCTCTTGCCTCTGGGTTAGATTGAAGCGTGTAAAATATTCTGTGTAGAAGAAAAATTCCATTAAGATGAAAGGTGGTGTATTTCTTATTTGCTGTAATTTCTGTACGGGTAAAATAATGATCGAAAAATGCTGGTGGATTTCATCCAGTAAAACCAAGAGCAGGTAAATAGAAGAATGAAAAGTTAATGATGTATTTTCACACTAAATTCAAATCACTTCACAATTTTTATTGGATATTGTGTGTGGTTTTTCCTTTGTCATATGGGCATTTGTTTTTTTGTTTTTTTTTTTTTTGTATACAGGCATGTTGTACTTAAAATAATATTTGAAAACATAATTTTGAAAGTTTCATTTTTAATCAAATACTGTTTTCATCTTATAAAGTCAGATAAAAACTGATTTATATTAAATGTATTCCTTTACCTTGAACCTCTGACAATAGAGTATCAGCTTTATAAAACTGGGGATTCAAGTCTGACACAAACACAATTGTTTATATAGATTATCTACCTTAAGACAACATGGACATGTGTTTATAATTATTTAATCTGATTGGCTGATGATTAGGCTTGAACCCCCCAATTGCTCCTTGTAGCTTTTTAAAATGTAAATATGACACATATAACTAAATATGAATACAGTATATGAAAGAATAATAGAGATAATCTTCATTTTCATTGCACAATATTGAATTGGCAGCCTTACACACTGTGGATAAATGTATGTATCATATACGGTATTTCAAATGTGCTATTTCCTCTTATGTCGTTTGAATAAAAATATATATACAGTGGTACCTCACCTTATGAAAGAACCACGTTATGAAAACTTCACATTACGAAGCGGGTCTTCGAGAGAATCCCAGCCCCATATTACGAATTTTGAATGATTTTTCAACTTTCTGGTGACGTCGTGCTGAACACGCAAGATTCTTGAACTCACCGAGATTTGAGTGATTTGAGTGGCAAAAACAACCATTTCTTTGTGTGAATTTTCTATGTTTGCAACAGGTTATTCCATTTACATATACAATGCATCTCACATTATGAAATTTTCACCCTAAAAAATTGCTGTCCGTTCTAATTAACTTTGTAAGGTGAGGTACCACAGTGATTGTATTTTTCAAAATTCTTTTTACCTTGTTATCCAGAAGTAGACAACAAAAGCAGTTGGCTTATATATTTTTTCTATTCTTTCCTCAGGTGTGTAACAGTAATGGGAACTGCCACTGTAACCGTGGGTGGGCTCCACCATTCTGTGAGAAGCCCGGGCTCGGGGGGAGTGTGGACAGCGGACCGGTGCAGTATGACAGTGAGCTGACCTTCAGCTTTCAGGAGACCTGTCTCCGCTCTCACTTACCTTTCTTTGGGTTTTTTCATACACGCTATAGATAGACTTATCTGAGATGTTATCAGCCATTTACTCTCTTTCACTCTCTTCCTATCTCACACCTCTTATCAGAGAGTCACCTTGACCACTAATCTCTTCTCTCTGTCTTTCTCCCGAACTGAAAGTCAAACCATTTTTAACGGCAATGGATATGATATACACTCCTGTCGCACTTCTAGAGAGGCAAACGTGCTTTCTTGTTGAAATCATTTAGTATAACACACTCAGGGTAGACACAGAAAAAGTGCTAAAAATTACAAACGTACCAAAAACTATTCAATTATCAACAAAATAACAGTGGTACTTTGACTTACAAGTGTATTTATTTTGTGGTTGAACTCGTATCTCAATTTACTCGCATGTCCAGTCATTTTTTCTTATTGAAAATATTTAAAATTCCGTCTATTTTGACCCGTGAAAAGGATTTGCTATCATTGGTTTATTTTTGTAACACACTTTTCTCACAGTCACCTGTTTAATGAACGTGTCCATAACTGTCCGTTAGATGCTCACTTTAGGAATTATCATTGATTACCGCTTTTAAACAATCATCATTGTCGTTTAAAACCAGCGCCTCCTTCTGCTTAAGAGTCACACAGATTGCAAACGTTAAAAAAACACCTGCTCATGTCTCTTTGTTATTTCTCGTTTCCATTCAATACCACTTACCAACATTGTCAATAGCAGTTGGGTTTTTTTTTTCTAAAAAAAATGATTGCAGAAAAACAGGAAGCACAAAGCAAAAATGTTTAGAGACTGAAACACAAGCCACCGCTAAACTTAAGAAGCGTAAAAGAACAGGAGTTACTGTATATAGTACAAAAAAAAGGAAAATTGACTCAACAATGAAAAAAAACACATTTCTGAATCAGAATTGAAATAATATGAATTTATGCTTTTTTATATAAAAAAAAAATAAATGTAAAATTTAAAATAAACATGTTTCTATTATTTTTTTACATTTCTCATTTATCTAGTGTTGCCGTTTATTACACTGCCATGCTTTCCAAGAATCATAAATCATGTGTAGTGCATTGTGGGATATTGTGTTCTCCAGTTGCGCATCAGTTGTGTTTTGCGTTAAACCGTGTTCTGTTTGCGTATTCCATTCCATCGTAGGCATTTAAGGAACTAGGTCACATCACGGCGGGAAATTAGCATCGCTGTATGTTACAAAGTGGGGTAGTTCTCCATTCTAGTGGCCGCCCGAGACATTATTAGTGCACCGAGTGAATGTGATGTACTCAGCATCCGCCATCTATTAGTCAAGCACTTCTTTCTGTATTTGCCGTTGACCCTTGTCTAACATTCTATATCTGTCCTCAGGTCAGGTGGGACTGGTGGTCGGGCTGCTCTTTGCTTTTCTAGTGTTTCTCCCAGCCGTACTTATTGCCTTCTACTGCATCAGGATTAAAAGCTCCTACTACCACAAGTGGAGGAGCCAGAGAGAGAAGAGCAAAGCCAGCAGGTATTTCAGCAGCAGCTATACTATTCCCTCAGAACGCTTTCAGATCCTTTTCACTTTAGTCTTTTTGGTTGTACTCGGCTTCGCTCTGACACAGAGCTGTTGGTGGCGGTTTTGTAAAAATTCAAAATTAAACAACAGAAGCGAA
Organism: Paedocypris micromegethes; assembly: GCA_028031935.1. Lineage (NCBI taxonomy): Eukaryota > Metazoa > Chordata > Actinopteri > Cypriniformes > Paedocypris > Paedocypris micromegethes. Next base: position 3,348,901 of record CM051504.1, read on the forward strand.
ATTGAGTTTTACAGTGTGTCGCACTTCATTTGTATAGGAATTTAGAGAGGTGGTGAGACTTGAGATGATCTAAAAACAAGGGTTTGCTTTGCTGTGGAAGGATATTGATTATTGAATACAAATCGGTGCTGATTTTTCTACATGTCAATGCATAAAAAATGTGTCTATATGGTACGTACAGTGTGTGTGTGTGTGTGTGTGTGTGTGTGTGTGTGTGTGTGAGTGTGTGTGTGTGTGGTCAAGATCAATATGTTTCTCAATCACTTTTCTCAGATGCATGGAATAAACAGAACAATTCATATACGTAATCTAACAAAGACTACTGCGTTGACTGTGGTTTTGAGCAGTAAGCAAGCAGAAAGGAAACAGTGGTTAGGAAAACAAACTCTCAGAGGAAGAAAAAGAGAAAAATACACCTAACAAAACGGCTCTATGGTTTTCTATTTTTACAAAATATTTGATGTGACGTTGATTATGGAGGCTGAATTAAAGTCATCTCTCACATGATTGTTCCGGAGCAAAGCCATCTCTCTCCTGGTGCTCCTGAAGTGACTCCGCCCCGACCAAAGTGTAGATCTTAAGACCTCAACAGTAGAGTGAAAGTAGAAAAAGACAAGGTTTATCATATTAACTAAAATGGTGTGTGTGTGTGTGTGTGTGTGTGTGTGTGTGTGTGTGTGTGTTCCAACGCATCTTTACAGATCTACCGTATAAGAACATGATTCAGTTAATGAACATGGACTTTTTTCTGTGCTCTGTCTTATTCTTGCAGACAAGGTCACTGCAAATGACTCAGATCTCGAAACAAATCTTTTGAATGACTAGTAAATGCAGATTTGTTTTTTTTTCTGGGTTTTTTCAGATTAAAAAAAATAGGCCATATCAAATGAAAATGTGCGTCCTTAGGCCCAGAATTAAGCATGGCAGAAAACTCGTGAAAATAACTTGTTTTCAAGAACTAATGGCTTTTGTCACTGGTTTATGATTCATGTTAGGTGTCGTTCTTTTTGCTCAACTGGATATAAATATTGAAATGAGATAGAATAGAATAAAGAGACATTTTCTCTATCTGCCGTGATTGAAGGGTTCCTGTGTGTGCAGGCATCTAGGTCAAACTGGGGCTAAGTGGGAACCTATGGTCCCTTGTGGGGACATTTGTATGGGCCCTACAACTTTGAAGGCCTTTTCAAATGCAAGTGTGTGTGTGTGTGTGTGTGTGTGTGGGTGTGTGCGTGTGTGAAGCTAGAATAATAGGGACTGACAGATAAATGAACACTTGAACTGTTCACTCTTTTATTAAAGGCAAAGTAATAAGTAAAATGAAAATGCAGTCCTGTATCGCCGGTTTGGAGAAGAGAGAATATCAGACAAGTGGGTAATTTCTGGTGCGTTTGAAACCTCTGCGCTTGAGAGATTCAGAACAGCATCATCTTCTTCCAGATTTGAGGCTGTGACTGATTTCCCCGAGTCTCATTTCTGGGCTTCCTTGAAACTAAAATGATGACGGCAAAATCTCTCCTCAAGCCCAGCAGTTATCTTTCCGGATATTTCTCTTGAATGATAAGCTGTTCTTACCGCTGTCGCCCTGTGATCTGTGACGATTGCAATATCTAGCATCATATTGCTTTTCCCCATCAGAATAACTCACTTATGAGAAGCGTATACCTGGGGTTCATTTAAATTCTTCTTGACTTTTCTCAAAATTGCATACGAGACATGTGCAATACATATTTACAGCAATTTCCAATGTTCGATTATTTATTGAACCGCTTTTCTATTTCTGAATCACGGGCAGCTGGAGCCAATCCAAGCATCTCTGAGCGGAAGGCGGGGCCACCCCTTGATTGGTGGCCAAGTAGAGCATGACACACCCACACACACACATGGGCAATTTTTCAAACATGACGCATGCTTTTGTTCTTGAGACTCGAGCGGCTTCTTACTGTAAGGCAGCGCTACCTTCTATTTTCAGAAATGTTATTATACATTATAAACATTATATAGAGAGACTTGTTTTTAAGATACAATTATATTTCCAAAGTGAACAGGAATCCCCAAAGAGAACTGTGATTGAACCTTTTACACAATGAAAGATCACCAGCAGATACCTAAGTTTAATAGACAATCAGTTTGATTAAAAATAACATATGGTTTTATTTTCATATTGGTTTCTTATCAACTTCTTTATGATTTCTCCCCAGAAACACTTAATTGGCAATCTTTTTCAGTTCGTAGCAAAACGCCGCCGGGTTTGCTTGAACACTCACTGTCAAATTCACTTGAAGATTTTCTTTTCTTATACATTTTTGCAGAAGGCAGTTTGTACCTTTTGAAAAATCTAATCTACGATCATCTCATTCATTTACAATGTCTTTCCCTCAGGCATTTCAAACTCAACCTTTTCAAATTGAATCAGGATAGATCACAATATTCTTCCCCGACTCTGGTATTGTAAGCGCTCATAAACTGTCAGGATTGTGAATGTGTTCCCTGTGACTCATTAAATCACGATTCATAATTTGTTTTTGAGTCAGTGTCGCTTCCGTAATGGACGTTTTTTATTTATTACACACTTCCCTGCTGGAAGGGCTGATGCGGTGATGATTGAAATAGATCTATTTTAATGAGTCCATAAGAATTTAAAAGATATATTTTTCCTTTTTTTTTCTAAATACTGTACATATTTTGTGGCACTTCTTTCACCAAAATGTTCATTTTATGAATATATTATATATACAGTCGTACCTCTCAGTGGTATTTTTATAATAAAGTGGTACTTTATTATAAAAAAAAAGTTTTTATAATATGATAAAACATTGTAATAACTCTAATAAAAAGCATAAAAAAAAACTCTAATAACACTTAGAGATAATCTTGTGATAACTGATGTATTCGGGTGTTGGTGCCACCGGGCATCAGTTTCATAACAAAACAGCACAGCTTCGTCAACAAAAGTGATTCCGGCGGTCCGGAAGTATGATATTTTTTTGGGGTTATGGTTAGGGTTTTATACGTCTGGACAGTTGCATGTTTCACTCAAAAGATTTCCCTGCATATTAGTGGTAAGAAAAAAAACTCGCTTCACATTCTTGCTGCTACAACATTTGGCCTATCGTATAGTGAAATAATTTCGTTATAATGGATGATATTTTCTCGATAATGAACTTCGTTAAATAAAATGTTGTCATTCGTAAGTGGAGGTACTACTGTATATGTTTTGCCACAAATCGACACAAAATGACACAAATAAATAAAAAATTTTTATCTTTTTTTTTTTTACAGATTTAAAAAAAATCAGCAAAAAGCCATAAGATGAATACATAAAAAAATGTAAAAAATACACAAAATATTGAACACATTTTTTTTTATGGAAAATATTGGTATCAGAGATAATTTGGTTAGACAATTATATTTTCCTGCTTTAAATGCATGTTTCACAGCTGAGACGCCAACAAATTTTCGAGGATCACAAAAAAAAATGCTTGTGTGATGTTAATTTTTCGTCGAGTTCCATGATCGCAGAATCATGAATGTGAAACTGTTTCAGGAACAAATTTTCTGATATGGCTTCAGTGGTTCTGATATGGTTCAGATAAGGGTTCAGTGGTTCCTCCGGCACGTGGGCACTAGCACTACACCATGAGTGAAGCTTCATGGAGAGAGGGTTATTCTCAGCCTCAGGATCTCAGGTGGGCTCAGATCGGCCTTCAGGTTGACTTGAGTCTTTCCAGAACATGTTTTTCTGTCTGCACACAGGCTGTGTCGAAAGAACACCAGACGGCCTCGCCTCCATAAGCCGCACTGACTCTAGAACAAATAACGTCCTTGAGTGTAAAAGCTCAAACACCGGGGAGACCACCGGAGACGTGCTGACAGATTGATTTAGGAAGAAAAGACGCCATATGGGCAACACACGTTTTTCGCTTCGAACATATTTGTTTAGTGTGTGGATGATGCTTTAGGAGTGTGTGATGACACTGCGGAGGACATTTTCCACGTTCCACAAACGTTTTTTTCGTGTTGTCATGTGTTTTCAGACAGGAGGGCTTAATGGATAAAGGGAAGAGCGGACACTTAAACCCTGCTTTCCATCTGAAGGTGGTTGGGCCCTCGAACAGAAGTGATAATCTCAAGGTATTAAAGCAGCTTAGAGACACTGACACTGTAAGATTTATGCCTGCGTCGTACGCTCCGAGTTTCGGCTTGTTCGCTAAACCATTTAAAGACGCTTGTAATTTATTCTGCTGATTATATTTGGCCTTTTGTGAGCCTTCAGTCAAATGGTAAAAAACAAAATGAACCCTTTTAATTTAATGGAAATTATATTGCAGGTAAAGAGAAAACTGTTTGCAAGAAATGTAAAAAATGCCATGTAAATTTTAATTATTACTTTTTTCATAAATATTTACAATTATATATATATGTCAATGTGTATATAAACATAGTATATACAGTTTATATTACTAAAAATAAAAATATATTGAATGTATATGTGTAAACTACATATAAATGGAATAATACACATATTGTGAATATACAATAATACATTAGAAGTACATACATAATTTTGATTTATTTATTTTTACATATAAATTTATTGAAGCAAATTGATTGAAACTTTTTTTACTTTTCAAATGTTACTATGTAATGGTCTTTTTAGCATTTTGTATTTGGGAAGCTTTGAAAGGCATTAACCAATCGTGTTTTTTATGTCTCAGTTACCTCACACGAGTAAAGAGGTTCTTCCTCTGAGACCAAACCCGACTAGCAACGGTGCTCAGCCGGTCAACATCGTCCGGCCCCTCCGCCCGACTCCATCTCCATCCCTGAGCGGCCCGAGAGGACCACGACCTCCTCCACCCATCAGCAAGCTGTCCAGCTCACCCAGCAGACCCCAACCCGTAGCGTCCCCACAGAAACTCAGCCCTCCGAAGAAGCCCCTGCCGCTCAACCCCACACGTCCACCACTGGTCAGTCCCATCACAGCTTCAAAGCTCCTATCAAATTCATTCCTTATAAAATCTCATGTCTCGGTAAAGATGGCATCACAACAGCCCAGACCTCCATCCACACCTCCACAGAGGCCTCTTCCTCTCAGCCCCGCACGTGGAACCCAAACCAGACCGGCTGCGGGGGGGCTCTTGGTGATGATGCCCCCCACCATCGGCCCAAAGCCTGTAGGGAAGGTGACAACCGCCCCAACTTTAAAGGCATTCCAGTGAGTGAAGCACAAAATCACAGTTACATGGAAACGTGTTTCTGAGTTTGTAAATATGGCCACTAGGGGGTCGTATCAAAATCGTGTTCTGCATTTAACCATGTTACACACACACACACACACACACACACACAGTGAAGTAAACACACACACCAGGAGCAGTGGGCAGCCTTAAGCCTTGGCACCAAGACAACAGTCACGGCTTCTAATAGCTAGCATGCTAAAAATGTATTAGACTTCCTGTGTTTTTATAAATAAAATCATTATGAAATTATTTTAATTTGAATGGACAAATGTATATATAAAAAGTAAATAAAATTATTTAAATTAAATGTATAAATTATATGTACTTGATTTATTAACATATTTAGTGGGAAAGCTGTGCCGCCACTCCCCATTATTTAATTTTTTTACACTTTTTCCTCAAATTCAATGTTTAATTTGTTGTTTTTTCCCCCAACATCAAATGGGATTCATCGCTCAGCTTTCAACGTCAATCCTCTTTCCTCCAATTGTTCCCTCATTGTTCTTGTTAGAAACATCATTTTATCTTTAAATAGATCTTGAGACTTTCATCTTTACCCACTGTACCAGCTTTTTATGTCTTATTTGATTTATCACATTTTAAGTTTGGACACTATTTTTCATAGTCTCCGTTTGTTTCAATGAAGCGCTCTATAAAATAGCAGATTCCTTGTTTCTTCAAGGGGAAATATTTATCTTTCATAAAAGTGTCATATACATGTAAAAACACAAGAAAATGTTTCCTCGTTCTCTGGGGAAATTTATCATCTAGCTAAATGTATTTTTATTTTATGTTATTTTACAGGCCTGTTTCAGGTCCCAAACCACTCATAGTTCCTTCCGTTTTTCGAAAGTGATGCCTGTGGGAGTCATTTCGAAAGACTGCGACCAGCCTATTTGCACTAAACCAGGACCCGGGCAGAGCTGTTGGATGCTGAGGTGGGACGGAGGAGTTTGGTGCTAGAGCCATCGCTCAAACGCTGTCCCGCGCAGCAGCAATGACGCGGTTTCGCATGAGTGGATGCAAACCTAGAAAGTTTTAGGTTGACATCGTATTGCCAAAACCTCGACTTTTTCTCACATTTGCAATGTTTTGTACTACGTGACTGCGTTCGACTTTTATGTCTTTCTTGTTTACATTTTTCATTTGACTATCATATATTTGCCAAGTGCCAAAGATGTGGTTGTGTTCTGCGCCTCGGGATGCTTTTTTTAATATTATGTGTTGTACGACATATTTTTTTGGTACAAGATGTTAACACCTCTCGTTGTGTGTTTTTCTTATTTTATCGCATTTGTCCCATCAGGTTCGATTGTTTAAACCTGATTTGCAATGATCGATGGGTTTTTGAATAAAAGGAATAAATATTTAAAAAAGTAATAATGTGTGTAATTTTTCCTAGAGAAATTTTCCAGTACTCATATATTTTCAGAGTCCACTTTTGTAATTTCTGATTTGCAGGGACCTGGAACCAATCAGCTGTGGGCATAGAGGCGGGTCAGACTAGGGTGTGGCCAACCAATCACAGCGCTGATTGTACACTACTTGTATAAATGTACATGTCATATAGTCACACTCTTTCAATCAAATCTATGAACAGTTTTGAGACTATTTAGAGTTTGTGGACTGGAAGGACACACGAAAAAATTGCCGATGTTCTGAAAGTTCATCCTACAGCTCAGAAGTTCCTACACTTATGTCACTGTTCATCTGTTCACGTCAAAACTGAATACTAATATAAATAAGTACAATATCGTGTGTACTGTTATAAGTGTCCATGTTCATTTTGTGCATTTATCGCGCACCGCGAAGGGTAAGAACAGCTGAGAAGTGACGTTTCATTAGCGCGCATGCGCAACTTGCAAGCTAGAAACAGCTGAGCAGTGAGGTGTTGTGGTGATGCGCTGCTGTGAGTGCTGTGCTGGAGCAGAGCCATGTTCTAACGCGCGTGTTACAATATATTGTACTTATTTATATTAGCATTCAGTTTTGACGTGTTTTAATGCGCTTGCGCGGCGAGCTAGCTAGGAACAGCTGAGCAGTGACGTCAGTGTAGGAACTTCTGAGCTGTAGGAGGAATTTTCAGAACACCGGGTCTCAAACTTGGTCACCACTTGTCAACAGTGCTACCCAATATACTGCGTTGGCAATCAGTAATAGTATAAAAATCTACATTTCTTTCAGAAGTTTGTGCTACTGCTAGAGAACCAAGTTCAAGTACCTGCCAGGCTTTTCTTATAATTTGCATGTTCTCCGAGAGCTCGTCTGGATTCCTTCGTTCTCTGATTTCCGACAGTCCGAATATATTCTAGTGATGTGAAAAGCCTGTCCATAAGTGTGTGTCTGAGTAGGCGTGAGTGTCTGAGTGTGTCTCGCTCTCTGATTGGAGGAGTATAATTGCATCAAAGCGCTTTCTAACAAGCCAAGTTTTACATCTTTGATACTATATAAAGCCTTTACGAAAACATACTTCCCAGTATCAAACATCTGAAATCTGGCTCGGCTTTGGTAGATCTGCAACTGTATTTTCGTACGATGCCTCCACTATCCAGCTTTCACGAGACGTCGCGGGCGGCACAGCAACAGAACTGCGAATCTCGAAGCGTTTCTGTTTGATTCGCAGCTCATTATGTGCAGTTAGACTCATCTCGACCTGATAAAGCCTCGCTGACAGATGTGGAGCTTTGAGGAACTGAAACGCTGCTGTCAGCAGAAGTGATCGTCTCTCTAGGTTGATGAGCAGCTTTCCCTCCACTATTTCTTTTTTTTTTTCTTTTTTCGCAATGGAATCCGCCGAGTATTTGAGAGACATTGAGCGCAGGCTGCTGAGCAGACAGTCTCTCGCCATGCTCTTGTACTTTGCATTGTATTGGTTTTAATTAAATTTAGTCCTTCACAATCTTCCGTGCCTGGAGTCCATCGCCCTCCGTCTCAGGGAGGTGGTGTGTGATTAATCATGTGGGACAGAAAGTCAGGACGGAATCAAGCAACGTGGCTAAAATTGGGACTGGAGAACTTCGGTTTGCACATCCGCACGTGTTTCCTCCTTCACACACTCTGAAGCGACGCTATAAAGTCTCTTCTCTGCATTTCCACTGGCCGTTCCTCCACTAATCTGCCGACTTCCGACGTTTATTTAATCATGAGTGCGATACTGTACTTAAAAAATAATTTGTGTGTGTAACTGTGCAGTGTTAAAAATGTATCTGTGTTTGTTTGTTTGTGTGTGTGCGTGTGTGTTTAAATATGAGTGTGATACTGCTCTGTGCTTTGAAGTATCTGTGTTTGTGTGTGTTTAGTCATGAGTGTAATACTGTACTGTGCTATGAAGTTGTGTGGGTGTGTGTGTGTGTGTGTGTGTGTGTGTGTGTGTGTGTGTGTGTGTGTGTGTGTGTGTGTGTGTGTGTGTGTTTGTGTTCTTTCTCCTAAATGTTAAAATGTTTTCATTGGGTTTCATACACATGAAGTGAGTGTGTGATATTGTATAAAATCACATTTGTATATACTGTATAAAAAATAATCATATCAATAATCATAATTCTACCGTGTAAAGAGAAAGAAAGAGCTGCTCTGAGTGAGGTGGTGTGCATCACATGCTTTGACACAGATCCATGATGGGGTGAATCCATCAGCAGAGAGCCTGTACTGCTTCAGGCACCATGCTTCCTTCCTTCTGTCCTTCTACTAGAAGACCCAGCCAGAATGAAAAAGATCTGAGGTCATTCAAATCCAATGGCATCGACTACAGAGGAACGGAACAAAGCCTAATTGAAACGTAATGTAATGCAGCAGCATTCAATCAGCAGAACAGAAACATGACACCACACTGAAGAACAAATTACCTCCAAATGTCATCGCGTCTGAGGTCAGGCATGTAGATGCTCTGAAGCTAACACGGCAAACGCGTGACCCCGCATTCACACTTCAATCAGATTGGTTGGGAAACTGGTATTGATCAATCCTAATGGCTTTGGAATCCACATGCAAATATTTGGTGTGGTGGTCTGTGGATGTGGTTTGGTCAGATCTGGTCAGGTGAGCTTGGAAGACGTAGTGAGAATCCCTTATAGATGCACTTTGAAGAAAGGGCCCGAGTGAATTATTGATGCAGGCCGCTGGTAGTTGGTTTGGTATGGTGAACACACTACAGACTGTGGTTTCGACCCGGCAGAGACTTGAGAACTATTCATAAATACTACAGTTCACACTTTAGCTTTTACTATGTGAGACGCCATGACTGCATTGAAGGTAGCATCTCACAGGAGAAGAACCTGAGACTCCATGAGAAAGTGTGTCCTGCTCTGTGATTGGTTGGCCAGCAATACAGGGTGTGTCCCACATTGAGGCCTAGAGTTGCTAGGATTGGCTGGGATTTAAGCGGTTAAGAAAATAGATGGAAGATGCTACTTGTTGGCAAATGTGAATTCTTCTAAAAGCTGAACACAAGTGACGGTTTGCCATTTTGGAAACCGAAGTTCTGAAGAGTGACAGAGCCGAATTGATCGTAAAGTTGATTTTTTATCTCACACAAGCTCTGAATCACACCTTTAATCCTCAGATGTGTCACTTCTGTCCCCCAGAGCTTCGGCTGAGAGGTTCTTCCTCCGCAGGCTTCATTCTGCAGGGCGACTGATTCTCTCTGCTGTTTCTGAGACAGGAGCAGTGGGAGAGTGTAAGGCATCAACTCCAGTATACATATCCATCTATTTTCCAACGTTTTATCCATTTCTGGGTCACGGTGAGCTGTGTCAGTTCAGAAAATGGATGGGTTTACATTTTATGAAATACAAAATCCAAGTTTTTTTTGCTCGTCTATAATTTAATCAGGACATTTCCCGAAACGTAGTGGTAGCCATTTACTCCCAATTATAAAAAAGCATTATCCTCTCTCAGATATTTCAAATGTGCGTAAAATGTCCCAATCACAGCTTATCATTGGATTAATGCCACCTTTGCTTCTCCGCAAGAGTAATTACCTGTGAAATGCAATTAAATTTGCATTGAAATAAAGCTAAGATTACCAACATAATTAATATTCAATTATAAGGATGCACCGGCAAAAACGATCACAGTCAAGCACTTCTACAACGAGACTCATTAAATCAACGCCGCGGCGGAAAAACATCAAAACAACATGCCGATTACAGAAAACTCCAATTTATTGCTCAAGTTTTAGAATTTGCTAGTCACAGATGCTCTTAAAAAATACTTTTCATTTACATTTTTACTGTACATGCCCTATATATATATATTGTTTTTTTTTATTATAAATCTTTAAAAAATTATGATTAGAAACTAGAAGGTGTCTTCTACGTGACTTGGGCTTGTGGTTTGAAGAGGAGACCCCGACTGCTCCTGACGGGACGAGCGACGGACCCCTGACGTGGGAATCTCCAACAGAGCATGAACAGTCTGAGCAACTCGTCTGAGACCCTCTTCTTCCACGATCAGCTGAGGTGGGCACAGCGTCTCCTGGTAGAGGAGTACAACAGCACAATCAGCCCGAAGCATTCGCCAGGTTAGCTACACTATTGGAAAGCAGAAGGGTGCAACAAGCAAGACCCTAGATAAGCAGGCGAGACCCTCACACTAGCTGACACGACCCGGTTCATCACCCACGACCTTCAGGTGACCTTGAACATGCCACAGGTGGACAAAGCCTCGCATTCATGAACACATCTGACCAAAGTCACACAAGCGATGCATGCAGCCCCACACTCCATCACCGCATCATCCTGAGCGGAGAGAAGACCACCCGCCAGCACTCGCTGAGAGAGGATGCTATTTTCTCCGTTGAAGTGCACTCAGGGTCGAGTAGAACAAGCCAGCACTTCACCATTCCACAGCTCCATCATGCATTGCTCTTATTAGGTTTAGCCGGGCCTAACGGTGTTAGCGGCAGATGATGAATGCGTTAGGAGATACGATAAAGCCGCCAATGGATTTCATACCAATTGCCCCGCGAAGCATATAGTTCTAACGCAATAAACGACCGTGTTACTGATGCTGCCCCGTGATGTCATCATTGCCTCTCTATGCTTTCTAGAAAACAAAATACAAAGTGTGATTAGGGGGGGGGGGTAGAATAAAAAAAGTATGGTATACACGTTTGTGTCATTAGTATGAGAGAGAGAGAGATCTACCAACACAAAATCTTGAGAATGCATAGATACATTAACAATACAGAGAAATACAAAGAGAAAGAGTCGAGAGGGAAAAAATACAAAGAGAGAAAATTAGAGTAAGAGAGAACTACATAAATAGAATGATATGAATTACAGATAGAGATTATATACCAACACACAAATATCTTGTAATTCAGGGCATGGGAGAAATGTGGAAAAAGAGAGAAAAACAGAGAAGGTGAGGGAGGGAGAGGAAAAGTGAGAGGAAGATATGAAGGAGGGAAAGAGAAAGGGGGCTATGTGGGGAGAATGGAGAGAGAAAGTGCGACAGTGAGGAAGCAACAAGGAAAGGGATGCGAGGAAGACAGAAAAACAGGGAAAGATCGAGGGAAAGAGGGAGAGACAGGAAGAGATATACAGTAGAGAGTTGTGGGAAGAATGGATAGAGGGAAAAAAAGGGGGGGGGGCACCATCTAGAAAGAGTCAAAGACAGACAGGAGGCTGCCTAGTCTAGAGCTCGGAACCAAATCACACTTCCAAGTCCTAAAACTGTCAACATTTTTAATTATATTACTTCATGTTTTCCTAATTGGTTTGTTTTTTTCTGTATCACTCTTCTTCTGAGTCGTGCCACCAGATGTACATGACATCTATCAGACCGCTTGGGAAGATGGAATCTCCTTGGAGCTTCGAGTTCATCTTTTCTATGATGCCTCCTGGACCTCTGTAGACCTGATGACGCTGTTTTAGTGGAGAAATGGAGCCGCCTCAGGAGGGCAACATCTTCTGGAACCATCATCAAAATGGCGCGGAACAACCAACGCACTGATTTTGTAGTGTTAGAATGCCAGAGGAGACTGGGACCAGTGAGCCGGGTTCTCCTCAGGGTTTTTTCCTCATTAGAGAAGATTTTTACCTGGCCATTGTCGCATATGTGCTTGCTCACTGGTCATGGTGATGATCCAAACCAACTACTAATGAATAAAAAACAACAATCCTCTTACATATTCACACGTGCGCTTTGAGACTTAGCGCCTTGCTCAGAACTTTGTTCACACACATTTCTCTACTGACACTCACGCGATTGATTTAGCTTAGTTTGATTTGCAGGTTCTTCCCTTTTCAGAATCGACTTAAGAGCCAAACCACATTTATAACCGCGTGTTAATCATGACTACATTACAACGAACTGCACAAAAAGTGCTGTTTTAACCATAACAGACCCAAAAAGCTTTTGCGCGTGACATCTCATTTATTTAACCGACGCCGCCGGGCTATTTATACACTCTATACTCATTCCAGCCCATAAAGGATGATGAAAACTTACCTGCTAAAGGCCAAGAGAGCGTCCGGACTCACAAGCGACACAGAGACGAGCCGGCGGGAGGATTTCACCCTCAGCGGAGACGGAGACGGAGACTCAAGCGCGTTAATCCGGAGCAGTGGACACATGATGGACGAGACGCAAGCACACGGAAAGCAGCGGACAACATACAAATCATTCTTCTTTTTTTTTTCTTTTTTTAATAATTCATTTAGACACAAAAAAAATTCTGAATATCAATATAAACATATGAAACTCTTAAATACACAGTATTTCATAAATATTACAAAATACATTGTGTTGCAACAAACCGCGTCGTAACACGTGGACGGAAACGTTGGTGTTGATCTCGACATGTTTCACGAGGCGTTTAGGGAAGAATGTGCAGTGCGACCTTGGGAAAACCTTTTCAAGGACGCGTAATAGAACCGTTTAAACAGGCCACACCAGACGTCAGGCTTGTCGGATGAATAGTCTGGACCGTGTGAAAAAGAAGCTAGTTTCGATTAGCATTAGCATCAAAGGCGCATCAATCTAAAACCTAAACTTGCACGCGCTCTCTTAAAACTCTTAAGACGCTCTGCGATGAGGGATGGAGTGACCAGGCCTCCAACGTTTACTGATCTACTTGCTTTTCCTCTTATCTCGCTCTCCAGATGAGAAGCAGCTCATTAGCAAACTGTCTCCGAAGCCTTTAAATCACATTAAGTAGGCACGACATACAAAAGCAACGTAGACATGAAGCAGCGGAGAAGCTCGTGGCACAACACGGACCACAGAACCGAGCTTATAGAGGCCGTGGAGGAGAATAACTTGCTAGCATTTGTTGTTTAACGTCTAAATGGCGTCGTTTGCAATTTGGTCATGTCTGATTATCCTCGTCGGATCTTCGGGAGCAGTAATTGTCCTAGTTAGCCAGTGCTCGTTTAAAGTTTTAATACGTTGTTATTAAATTAGAGGGTTTTTTTGATGCTCAAAATGGCTAGTCGTAATTAAATCCCCCGAAGTATATGAGTAATTTCGTCATAATTGGGGAAATATAATTACTCCCATTAAAATGTCCTTAGAGACTCGGGTTTCCAGCAGCATCGACAGAACGTGGCACAAACAGTCAATTCTATATTGAATGTAGACGTGAATTATATTAAGAAGCTCTCAAGATGAAAACATGAACTAGATAACACAACTTTCAACATTTGTACCGTATAAAAAAAAAACCGACAGAAGCAAGTCAGTGGCAACACTGCCCCCTGGTGGTCACAGTCAACACGGCAAGTCGAAAGGCGGGAAAGGAAAAACGCCTCACAAATAGAATCTAAAAAATTCGGATTCTAACTCAGCAGTACCATCGCCAAACTGTGCTCCAAGTTCTGCTGCGAGAAATGAAAACTTTCTTCAGGCACTTTGATCAGAAGCGATTTGAATTAAAAGTTTGATTTAAAGCCCTTGAAAAAGACGAAGACCTTGTGCCAGTGCTTTAAATACAGCATTCTATTTAAACTGTAATGAATCACTATCTATAAAAGAACTTTTTCAAGGTCTAAGACTACCTTTTATATATAAATCTGTGCGTGCAGAAAGGCATTGTGGGTATCAGACGTATACACAAGCGACAGCTGTGAGCGAGCGGCAGCTGTCTTCCGGATAGAATGAAGTGCTCGAAAATATTTCCTCAACAGCTACTAAACAGATGAGCAAGCTAGTGTGGTGTTGAACCGACAGGGTAGATGTACAGAGATGTAGAGTCTTCTACGCTATGACGTGGAAGTAAAACAGGTAGAGCAAAGCCATAAGGAAAGAGTAGAAGAGCAGGAAGCCGGTGGAAAAGGGTGATGAAGGGAGGACTGAGGGAGAGGTGCTCTTCTCGTCCTCTTTCACCTCCTCTTCTCCTCCAGATAACGTCAGGAGCGCAGTGGTGCAGCGCTGGACGGCGGGAAGCTTGCGGCACAGGATGTCAGACGCTACACACAACTCCATCTGAGAAAGAGAGACAGAGGAAAGGGAAGGGCAAGGCAGAGGATGCACAGATGTTTGGACATGACGGTAAAAAAGCAAACAATTTCTCTCAAATCGAGGTAATTCAAGAGATGGCGCTGACACAACTTGCACAAACTCGTGTGACCTTCTTTCTCTGAACAGAAAACGTGAATAAAGTCTCCAGACACAATGGAGGAAAAAATTATTGTCTACAAGTCCAGAAAACCTCACTTGTTTAACACTATATAAAGAGTTTCTTGTTTTTCAGATTTATTAATGTTTCTTAAGCTTAAATCCAGTATGAGTAAAATATGAGTTAAGTTCTTTTAAAATTGGTTACTTTTCAACTTTTACTCAAGTCTTCAAGGAATTTGTGACTTGTAATGGAGTAATTTCTAAAGCAACGCATCTGTACTTTTACTCAAGTATGATTTTCAGGTATTCTTTATACCTTTGCTCTTATTTGGTAACTCTTCATTTTACTGGTCATCAAAATTTGCGGTTTCTCTTTATTATACAAGTGATTTATGGATCCCAGCGGGTTTTATTGCACAATTAAGTTTAGTTGAAAGTGGAATTCTACCCTGAAAGATGATGCGGATAAGAATTTTGTCAGAAGCTCCTGGTCAATGCTGCAGTTGCTCATTAATAAAGTGCAGTGTATAATTTATGCCTAATTAATAAAAAATTGTGGGAGAGTTTTCATACATAATTAGAATGAATTGGGAAACATGCGCATACTGGTTAAGTATGCAACATTTTTGCTGCATTTCTGGATTCGAGATTAATGTCTTGAAAAGACACTTTTGGAATTGCGGCGCTTCTCGAATTAAACGGAGCGCAGAAGTGGACAATAGTGGCAGTCATTTGCTACAGAAGTCATAAAGTGCGGAATAGATCACATGCATCATGATTTCGCAGAGGTTAGACTGACGATGGTTTCTATAACGTGTAAGAATAAGTATGCACCAACCTCACAGGGTAAGTTTGTATACATCAGCAAATACTAAACTCAAAGACAAAACAAAAAATTATGAGTGATAAATCATGTTCTGCAGCAGCTCCACGGCTTTGGAACTCTCTCCCAGAGACTCTGAGGAAGCCTTCATCTTCGTTTCAAAAAACTTCTGAAAACCTACTTTTTTCGGAGAGCCTTTTAAAACTTTAATAGAATTTTTTAACAAACTGTACGTACTTTTACAGAATCTTTTTCTTTTTACCTTTTTAAAATATTTTGTGGCATTCTGAGATTTATGTCCAAAAATATTATTATACTATTATTACTATTATTATATTATTGTTGTTATTATTATTAAGCACAAGACTACTGTACCAAATGACGCTTTTTACAACATCGGGTTAATTTTAAACTCCACATTTTATTTTGTTAGCTGTTTATATTTACATTTTTTTAAACTGAATGCTGATATAGGTACTCTATAAATTCATATCATGCATTCAAAGGCGATTGTTGTACATTGCTTTTGACCAGCACTACGACCTCAAACCCTTTTTAAAAACTAGTTAATGTGTTTACGTGTATCGTAACTACCACAGTGAACAGGAATCTGCTGTTCGTGGGGACGGTGAATCGTTTACTGAAAAGCGAAACAAAATCCACGATAACAATTAAAAAAAAAAACAATGGAATGAGAGAAGACTATGAGCAGACTTAATTTACAGAACATCCTGTTTTTCTGTTTAAGAAAGAATCTCACACGAGTTTCAAATGTGAGAAAGCAACACGTGAGCAGGTTGAGCTTCAAGCACGTGGAAAACATGAGCGCAGGTCAGGACAACTACAGGACTCCAACTCCATCATCGCATGTTTTAGAAGATGGTTTACCTCAGGAACTCCCAGTCTCCGACAGGCAGCGATGAAGTTCTCCACGTTGAGGCGACACTTAGCAGAACTCAAGTTTGGCTGAAAGGATCGAAGGTACATGGATTAAAAAACATCCAGGAGATCTGAGAGGAGCTTCCACTCAATCCATACGAAAATGATTTCAGATAATGAGTTTGTGTTGAGGAGTCTCACCACCGCTGGAGACGGGATGTGGATAATCGACACGGCACGAGGTCGCACGTGATTGGCCAGCTGACACAGGATGGTTCCATTAGACAACGCCTCTCCCAGATCTTCAGGTAAAGAGATCTTCAGTCGAGACTCGATTGACTGGAAACAGACATAATGTTAGGACTGGAACGCGACGCCACGGGAAACTCAAAACAGGTTTATTACTTTACGCAGCTGAAGAACATCGGTTCGTTCCTCTCGTGGAGATTTGAGCGCAGAGCGAGATTCACTCTGGCCGTTCTCGGACAAACTGATTCCAGATCCTAAAAGAAAGAGAATGTTCGACCGTGAAGACTTTCTGATGTTTAGATGCTTGTGTGCTTTGTTTTACCCGTCTTCACGTTGCACCGCGACGATGTTCGGAACAGGAAACTGTTCGGTTTGGGAGCAGACGATGTAGGTGATGTGGGCTTTACAGAAGCATCTGAAAAAATGAATAAATAAATAAAACACATTTAACTTCTAAAAAACTGAAAGTCAGACCGAACAATGACTACGAGTTACGTTAACTGCCTTTTTTGTTATAAATATAAAGAAAATAGAAAATAAAATTGCAATAGTCAAACAGCAATTGTCATATTTACATTAAAAACATTGCGTGCATAAAAAAAAAGAATAAAAATCTAAATACTAAACATCTTAGCTTTATTCTGGCTTGTGTTTGAAAAAATATTTATGATCAAGTTTTTTAAATACATCTGCACCCTCTAGTGGTCAGAAAACTGATTTGGCTGATTTTTCTAAACACTTGCTGACTTTTAGGCCATTTCCCAAAATAAGACAAAATCTGAACAAAATGGATCAAACGTAACTGTTCCAATAGAATAAATAACCTTGTAATGAAAGAACAATAAGAAAAAAAAATAATAAATTGAAACATTCAACTAATTTTATAATTTACCTAGTTTGAGGATCTTTGGTCTGAGGCGTGTTAAAATGGAGCAAGAGAAAATGCTGGCGTACAGACCTGTGCGACTGGCTGAGCGCAGAACAGACGTGGGGTGACTGGTTGGAGAAACCTGATCTATACTCTGAAAGAAAAATAAAATAAATTATTTTATAAGAAACAAAAATGCTTTGCACGTAATCACAATTGAAATGGAGCGGGGTAGCTGACCTCACGTCTCAGATTCAGGTCGTTCGGTGGAGAGCTGCTGTTTGGACTGTGACCACTAGAGGGAGACAGGCACAATTAAATAAATCAATGTAGCCACATCACCAAAACGTTTTTATGCATTTAACATGCAAGCATTTTTTTTTTTGTTTTATTATGTTTTGTTTCTCACGCCAAACACATCTGTGCGTCTCAATAAAGATGTTGATTCTACAGTGAAAGGATCTCACACACCACATGCTGATGCTCTCGGCTCTTACCCAGAAACACTTCCTGTTCCTCCAGGCTTTGCCGTCGACAAGTTGCTTCCTGTTTTTGCAGTGCTCTTCTGCAAACTGAGAGACATCAAGAACATAAGTCAATAACTTTGAAGTTAATAAGACAAAACAAGATTTTGTTAAAGAAAGAAAAGAGATGGTGGGCCTGATTTGGTTTAATTAATTTGGTTTATTAAACGCTATACTGCCTCTATGTGTCTGGAAATGGTCATTCCACACACTCAAATAAAGTAAATGTAGGCGACAATGAGGTAAAAGTGGTTTCCGTTACGGCAACAAGGGTGTGATGAGTTCACATGGCTTTTAGAGAATAAGAACCTGCACAGCAAAGTTAATTTTTAGTGTCATATGTATGTATGTATGTATGTATGTATGTATGTATGTAAATAGGCATATTACAATTAAACTGTAAATAGTGTTCTTTTCCATCTGTAAACTTTTCAAAGACTGAATCAGACCACATTTAATTTCCTTTTTGTCCTGTGCAAAATCAGTCATTAAAGCGGATTCTGATTCAGTTGATTCCCGGCGCTGAATATACAGTATTAGAGTAGTAATGTCGGCTAGTGTGAGCACTGACGTGTTTGCTCGGTCTCTCTGCTGCTGGGCTCGCTCTCGCTCCTGCCAGATCTGCAGGCTTCCGGGTTTCCTCCGTTCCTCCAGTGTGGGGCTGGATGGAGAGCCCGAGTCTGATCCATCTCCAACCACAAAACTCCTACAGGCAGGTGAGAGAGAAGAACGTACTGTATGGAGAGTTTGACCAGGTAGAACTGTCAAAAGTTAAGAGATTCTAAATCAAAACTGCTTATTATTTTGAATATTTGCTGATTCAGTTGAATTTAAATAGATGTAAGTGGATAGGCAACTATAAGCGATGCTTCAGCCTATTCCTTTTTTTTTTTTTGATCAATTTTGTGTCAAATTGTTTGCGGGATGGAATGTCTATTTATGGATTTTGGACCAAACAATAAATTTAATTAAAATAAGTGCAAAGTTACTTATCAGTTTATGACAGTTCAAGTACTCACATCTCATACTTTTGATCTATTTAACTTTGGATAATTTCAATCTAATCTAATTTATGACATGTGTGTAGTATTAGTTTACCTAAATGGTTTGCAAATAATATAATGTAATGTAATACAGTACAATACAAGTAATAAAATTGACCACGAGAAAACCAACCAAAGTGGAAGACACGAGTCAAATTATTGCATTGTTACCAAATGACCATAATACAATATAATAACGATGATAATGTACTTTTTAAGGTATAGAGTTGTTGGCTGGAATCTACTCCAGTAGAGTTTTGGAGCATTCGAGTGAAGGCCTGAACATAGCGTGCGTGAGTAGTGCCGCACTGGCATGTTTTCCCCACCATGCTTATCTGAATTACACTGTGAGTGTGTTTTGATCTCTGACTCAGTGTTTATAAGAGAGACAACTGGCGTATTTAAACTTACTCCAAAAAACTGTGCTGTGTAAGGAAGTAAGTGTAACTCATCACTTAGCTGGCCACTCTCGCCATTGGCTGACACTTTCGAAGCAAATCAGCTTATGGAGAGTCACTAAGAGACTTAACTAATCTAAGTCGTGGGAGGAAACTCACACGTCTCCCGCTGTTGACTTTCCCAGCAGCCTTTGCTGTTGCCAGTTGGCCTTGTGCAACCAAACCAGTGAGGGGGTCCAGCACGCTTTTAATGAGGCGTCCGTTTCCCGGCAACAATCACTAAACTAAACAACATGGCTTCCATGTCACACAAAACGTCGTTTTTTCTTCATTCCTACAGTTTCTTTTCTTTCACACCTCTTTGACTCCAGGCCGTACATTTACCCATGATGCTGCTCTGCATTGTGAAATCCTTTTTTCCCATTGTGAATGTAGATTTGGTTTAGCACGGAATTGAGTGAAATATGAATAAGACTGAAACATTAAAAAAATATCACATTTTTGGAAGTAGTCATTCCAGCCGAGGGCCAAAAGCGGTAAAATTTGTAAAAGTGGTACAGTCGCGGCTAAAAGTTTTGAGAATGACAATGAAAAATATTTGTTTCAGTTGTTTCTGTGATGTACTGAAAATCACAGATGTATTTAAATACTGCAGCATCTACTTTATCCCCTCGAGAAAAACTGAACATACATGTTATTTTATTTTTTAAGGTAAAATTAGCTTTTTAATATACACGCTTATGCTTGTGTGTGTGTGTGTGTGTGTGTGTGTGTGTGTGTGTGTGTGTGTGTGCGTGTTACTGTTGCTTGAAAATTGCCTGTTACGTGTAGCTAAACGAAGATGGTATTTTAATTTCCACTTCACTCTATGTGTAATATTTTTCAACTAAAATAAAAGTCTAAAACGTGTGTCATGTTGATTCATAAGCTTCTCACCTGCTTCCTGTGGATTCAGGACTCCGAGGAGGAGTGATGCTGCTAATCATTCGCTTTTCCTGAACACAACAATCAATAATAATATTATTAATACGTATATAAATACTGATGATAATAATAAAATATAGATCATGATACAATCCGGACAAAGCTGTAATTTTGACTCCATTTAACTGTAAAAGTTTAATAATAAAAGGTTTGTTCTAACTGTGTGAATTCAGATTTTTCAAATCAACAATAGTTTTCACATACAAATCTGGCCAACCATTAATATGCCAACTTTTTCCTCACAATAAAAAATAAAATTTACAATCTTAATAATATCAATAAATAATATAACATTTAGACAAGTATTCACATACCACACATTAACACAACGTAATAGAACAAGCGTACTGAACAAGTCCTGCCACCTTGTGTTAGGAACTGAAACTGCAAGACGCTGATTTTTGTCTTGGTTTTAAACAAAAAACAAATTGTCTCGAAATATCAATGCACAACTTTTGTTGTAGTGTCATTAAAGTTTTCTGGATTAAAGTGTCTGCAAAGTGAAAAACTGCTGACCTGAGGAGGCTTTGCAAGTGGATGATGACATGTTTCTTCTTCCGTTATGCTGTTGTCAATGAAATCCACTTTTTCAAAGTCTCCATTAACTACAAAAACATGTCAGATAGTGAAAGATGTAGAAGCGAAAAAAGGTGGTATTGTTGGGCTTCCTGTTTACCGTTTGGTATCTCTAGTAAAGCCTCCTTCTCCTCTTCTTCATGAAGGTATGTGTGCTCGCGGGAATTGTCTGCTGTTCGCAAAGAGCGGTCCGAAAAATCATCTGCAGACTGAAACGCAAAAAGAAAAGACAGAATGTGAAGTTATAAACATGTATACACACACACACACACGCTGGACTGGATCATTTGTTCATGAAAAATAATGAAAAAATTATTCTTATTAATGTTGTGGACCAAATGTACACTTTATAGGCAGTAAAGTATAGGTGTAAAGTTCTTGGAGTTAATTGACTTTGTTACTTTACCTAAGTAAAGGCTACTTGGCTATTTTGTAAATGTACTGAGTATCAAAAATGTAAGCAACTTTTACTCTCTACTTTACTACATTTCTGATTATCAGACTTTTGTAATAGTCTTATTACAATAAATTTGCTTCGGATCTTTAAAAATTGGTCCAAATAAGAGGCTCAACTAACCAGAATACCCTGCACATATAAAACCTGTTCTTGTAGAATCCAAGAGCCAATTTTTCAAAATACCTCATTTCCTGACCACCGTTTGCTTCCACTGTCCACGCTGTTAAATCCAGAGTCCAGGCCGCCACCATACTGACCGGGAAACAGGTCCTGCTCCAGGAGGCTGTGGAGACCACACACAAAATGCCTGTGATGGTTCCCACGCACCAAGTGGTTTAAGTTTTTCAACACCTTGAGACATTTCATCCTTGACATTCCCTTCCACAGAATCTCACCAGCTGTTGAAGGCTGTGGGCCGCAGAGCTTTGTCGTACGGATCCTGAGGCCTTTTGCAGGCTTCCATGTTCAGGAACTTGAAGATGTGGAACTTCCCTTTGGAGCAGATCTGGGCAGGGGGCATCTGGAGCGGGTTGTTGTCAAGGACGATGGTCTGCAGGTGACGCAGATGACGGTAGCACACAGGCACGTGGGAAATGCGGTTGCACGACACATCCAAGCGGATGAGGGGCAGCACCGACAACTCTGAGACCAGAAAAAAGCAATTCAATTTTTGCAATGGGACTTTTGGAAAAAAAATTAATTAAATAAATAACTAAATAATTTCCATTTGAAATTATTATTATTATTTTATTTATTTGTAAAGCTAAATCCATACACTTCAAAGTAATTATTTGGTAATTACATTACACGGAAAAATAACAAACAAAATGGAAATTTTTAAAGAATATTAAAAACATTAGCAATAAAATACAATGGTACTTTGACTTATAAATGTCCTGAATAACGAAAATCCAGAGTAACAAAATGCGTCGCCATGATAATGTCGTCCCGAGTCCTGAGACTTTCTCTATACGAAAGAAGCGTCTACGATGAGTCCACACGGGTATAAAACGTCTGTTGTTTTATACACGTCAAATAAACAAAAAACAATGGCAATGCTATTTTTCTCTCACGTGGAGCCGCAATCTTGAAATGACGTTGTGCAAATCCCTGAGATTTTATTTACATTTATTACCAATATTTTATCATTTATAAAAAAAAAATTGTCTGAATTTATCAAGTCATGCCACAGATTAGATAGATTACATGTCAAATGCGGCTTAGCTAACCACATTTTCGGCACGATTTCGGCTCTCGGCACAGATTTAAGATCATAAGTCGGGGTACCACAGAGCAATTTGATCGATAATAATACTAAAATTGCACAGAAATACAGTGAGTTTGAACATGTTAAAGCTGAAACCAATCAATAACTAAATTGTTCTAAAAAACATTTTTTAAATAGCTTTGTACAATTATGAATCAATGTATCAAAGTGAACACGGTAAATACCAGACACACACATTTTTTCAGAGCTCTAACACTGATAAGCTATCATGAAACCTGGCAGGGGGATCGAGGGAGCGTCACACAATGATGTGGTGTGATGGTTTATTTTAACTCTACTAAAGAATGTGTGTTGGTAAAATTAATCCAGTTCTCTACAAAAAACTGCAAACATGTATCTACATCTGCTGTTCTGAAATGGGGGCCTGTTTAAATATCGAATTCATCCAGATCAATAGGTAGTGCTGTGACGAAAAAATATGAACCTAGAACCGGGTCTCCTAGATCAAGGCCTCTCTTCCTTGGGTGTCTCTACCTTGGTGTTTTGGTGCTGCATCTTATTGTCGTCTAATATAAATGATTGATTGGTATTTTATGGTTCTCTGAAAATGTCTTTAAAATTTTGTAAACTTGAGTCTAAATTGGCCAAGACCCGTATGACCAAAACACTGGTGTAAATGGAGTTTAGTTAAAGATTAGCCAGATCAACGTTTAAAAGTTAACCCAGGAACTAGTATTCTGAGCCACAGGGTGTACAAAAATTAAATATGGATATTTAAATTAATCTAGTTGTCAACACTAGTGTTCAATAAAAGTTTTCAAGAATTGAAAAAATACTTCATTTGGGCCATGGTTTGTCATCGCGATTTGCATGCAGACTCTCTTTGTCACAGAAAAGGTTGTTCGAAAACGTTGTGGTCATTTTCAGTTCTTGCTTTCACAAATTGGGAAAGATTCATGGTGAGAGTTGTGGTGAAGATTTTTATTTAAATGTGTCCTTCAAAAACGTCTAAAGGTCGTCCCTAATTAAGTTGTTTCTATTCTAATAACAGTCATAACCTCTTCATCCAAATTGACTAAAATCACTAAATAAGCAAATGAATATGGAAATACATTTTAAAAAATGGCCTCAGGTAACACCTTCACAGGCCAGATATGGCCAGCAGGCCACAGGTTAGGCATCGCTGTTCTAACAGACATGATAATATCAGTAGAAGAGTAAATCCTGGTGGACTACCATTGTGTTGTGCATGTGTTTGGGATTCACACCTTCAGGTAGAGTGGTGAGCTGGTTTCTTCTCAGATTTAAATCCCGTAAAGATTCCAACTGCCCGAGTTCAACAGGAAGAGCCTGCAGCTCATTACAGCTCACATCCTTAAAGCCAAAAGTCAAAGAATCAGAATCTCAACAATCTTCACGGCCAAATTCAAGTTCAAAACCAGAAAACAAACTGTGAACATCTTAAACCTGTAAATGTCAAACATGGATGATTACAAATGCTAGTTAACAGTTATATTGGCTATCAAAATGTGCCTTTTACGAAAAGAGAAGAAACTCTAAAGGCACATTACTGCCATCTAGTGAATAATCAACATCATTAAAATACACTGTTTACAAATTACTTTAGATTATACAATGTTACAGCAAGTAAATCATGTATCACAATTCAGTGACACCCTTTAAAATGCATTTAATACCAAAAATGAAACAATATAGTGCAGCCTGAGAGGAAAGTACGTACCAGTTGTCGTAAGTGTGTGAGGGTGTGTATTGTGGCGGGTAGAACCGATAGCTTGTTGTTGCTGACGATGAGCACTCGAAGCAGAGGGAGCTGACACACGGACTGCGGCAGACTGGACAGCTGGTTACGACTGCACACAGAGGAAAGGAAGTGACCAGGACATCACTGAGCAATCCAAAGCGAGGGACGGTACTGATAAATGCTGTATTTTTCAACATTAAAAATTGACTATTCACTAATTTAATGTGATTGAAATCTGATGATCCTTTTTTGTACATGATGCTTGTAATTGGTCTGTGGCAAGCCATCTTTAAATTCCTCCACAGCTCATTTTTAAATGATGTAGTTTTGACTAGTCACTAGATATTAGTCATGATTACATTGCTGTCTGACACTGACAAATTGGCAAACAAATAGAAAACACAACTAGTTGTTTTATGAAGAGTCGCCGCTTAGTGTTAAATATTAATTTGGCCTGCCATAGTTCTCCTATCTCACCAATACGGTCAACTCAGTTGAATCCATTTATATCTTGCAGCATATAGTCACTATAAAGAAAGTTGTAAAGTACTTGAGTAAATGGACTTTATTACTTTACTGAAGTATTTTTTGGCAACTTGTAATGAGTATCAAAAATATAAGAAACTGTTACTCTGCACTTGAATACATTTTTTGTTGATTGTTGGTATTCTTACGTGGACATGAAGTATTGTTGTACTTTTTCTGCACATTTAAGTTTGAGGTGTAAAATGTAATTTCTATACTATGAAATAAAACCTCATACCCAAAGAGTTTCTTGCTTTTCACATTTTTTTGGTGGTTTTGAGTCGGAATTCAGTACTATACTTAAAGTAAAGCGCTTTTATTATTAGTAGTAGTAGTACAAGTTAGTAAAATAAAGTTCTTTAAAACTCGGATAATTTACGACTTTTACTCAAGTCCTATTGGAAATGGTGACTTTTTTTTACAATACTTTTTACAGTGAGGTATCCACACTTTTACTCAAGTATGGTTTTCAGTTACTCTTTACACCTCTAATATATGCTGAGCTGCTTTGAAGCCACTTCTTGTGGATCAGGTTGGGTTGGCGAGTGGATTCTGTACCTGAAGTTGAGGTAGGTGAGCGCCTGCAGCTGGCACAAGCTGGGCGCGAGTGAGCGCACACAGTTGTGGTACAGACTGAGTGTCTCCAGAGAGACAAACTGACACACTTCCTCTGGCACCTCACAAAGACGATTCTTTGACAGATCTGCATGAAAGAAAGAAAAAGCCAGAGTGTGAATCAAATAATTGACCAGTTCCAATCACACATCATAAATGATACATGGTAACAAAAAAAAAAGAAAAAGAAAAAAAACTTTAAAAGTTTTTTTAAAAAGGTTTTCGCTTTTTTTTATCCCTCCACAATTTGTTCATATTTCTAACTTATATTTTGACAACATAAGAATAATAAAATATTTCAAATTTTCTGCGGCCTATTCTTGTGTTTTCATCCATAGTTATTAAATGGTTAAAACTGCTTTGTTTTAGTGATTTATAAATGTTTATCTTGTGCGGCCTCTGACTTAAAGTGCGCTTAGAGCTTTGGCCCTTCGTTCAGTTGAGTTTGACACCCCTGATTTGTCCTGCATGGCTAAAGATTTTCATAATAAACATGTTTTTGTCACACAATCCTAAAATTCTAACTAGTTTTTATTTTATTTTAATTATTTATTTGATTAAAAGTCACCATTTGATCAAACACTTTTGCTGAAAAATGACGATGTTGATAAGGAATCTCATAACCAAGACTGTCGAAAATTAAGGATTTTTAAAACATTTTGCTTTTACTTTACCTTCTGTGCACAAAATGTCAGAATATATAGACAAAATATTAAAGCTGGCCAAAAATGTATATGTAAAAATATAAAGTACATTTTGAAAGCAGGTTTGAAACTTGTCTTCTAAGCTTTTATTTAACAAGAAACTGAAATATTACACTGTAAATCAAAGCAATCTGAAATAAAAACTGCACTGTGCTGTAAAGGCAAAGATGTAAACAAAACAAATATTTCTTCAGAATCAATGACAAGTTTAATAAATTATATGAAACAGAAAAACTAAAATTAAAGAGACCCAAACAATCTTTATGCACTTAACTTCTGCTTTTAGGAACAAATTCACAAATCCAGTCGAGCCCAACACTAATGAACAATAAAGACCCTCTTGTTTACATTCTATATTCAACAGCAACAGCTGGATTATAGTCACATCTGTAACAACAAACACAAATCC
This sequence comes from Paedocypris micromegethes, assembly GCA_028031935.1. NCBI lineage: Eukaryota > Metazoa > Chordata > Actinopteri > Cypriniformes > Paedocypris > Paedocypris micromegethes. Next base: position 3,375,749 of record CM051504.1, read on the forward strand.
ATTGTCCAGAAAACATTTGCATTCAAAGACGCTCCATTCCGGGGGTCTCGGAACAGGAAACATGCAAACAGCCGTGATGTATTCCACAGATAATCGTTATAAGGAAGTCAGATTTCATCCAAGTCCATTTTTGACAGCGACTGAGGCTCAATATAGCTCAGACTGTTCCAATATAGCACATTCAGAAAGGCTCGCGGACCCTCCTAGCTGCTGGTCAGGGGGTCCGGCAGTGTTTCTGGGGAGGATGAGTTTAATTACAAGCCAGAGAATGTTTTGTGTGGGAGTCTAACAAGCTGTTTTATATCTGAGACAAACCAGACCAAACCAGTACAAGAACCTGCCAAAACAAAGAGACGGGACTCTAGAAGATAGCAACTCACACAACCATCTCACAACAACTCAAGATTGGGTGACTCATTCTAAAACCTTCTCTTTTTAGTTAAAAAAAAAAACTTTGAACTATTAACTAGTCCCAAACCACCTAAACTATGAAACTAATTTATTATTTATGAAACTAACAACCACAACAACATGGGAAATAAAAAAAAACCCGGTCCTAATCAGCATCCAAACCAAAACAAAAAATTCTAGAATATTCCATGTGGTAAGAGTGAAAGAAAGCTAAATTGCTTTTCACTTAAAGAAAAAGGTAAAATAATATGATGCTGTTTTCATTTCTCTTCTCGTTTTGCTAGTGGATAAAAGTGGCGAATGGATCAATCTACTGTAAAGCATGGGAGATGCGTTCTCGGGATTCAACATCATGCCGAGAAGTGTGTTCACCGTCCCATTGTCTAACTCCAGTCTCCTGAAGCTTTTGTTCAGCAGTTTCATTTGGCAAGGAAGCGTTTCCCGCCTCTTGTCTCCCAGTGTGAACCAAAGAATCCCAGCAGCAACCCACATTTCCCATAATCCCCAGCAATGCTTTGTACTCTTGTTGGCTTACCAAGGAAGAGAAACGTCACCCGACCACATCTAAGAGAAACGAATAACGTGCCAATTTCAAGAGACTAAATGCTTTAAGCTTAGTATACCAGTTGATTAAAAAAAAAAAACAAAAAAATGATTTAATTACTAGAGAGCTGGAACTGTACTTTACTGGTACGTTTCCATTCAAACATAGTGGAGTAAAGAGTAGAGACACTCAATCACAAATGTAGTCAAGTAGAGAATAAAAGTTGCTTATATTTTGTGTATTTCACATATGTGTATCAAGTGTGTTTACTTCACTGTGTGTGTAACTTCACTGGATGGTAAATTGCTGGAATTGTGTTATTATTTTCTGTGAAACTTTAATGAAAACGTATATAAAACTTATATATAGTTTGAAAAGTACGTTTTATGGCATTCGCAGAAAGGTATGATTTTCTCGACCCGGGCGAGAGAACCAAACACCTGGTGCGTGAGATCTGCCGCCCAGAGGGTGTATGAATGATTATTGTGGCATGAGAGAGTCATCAGCCTGACGGGCACGACTTTATTTCAGTTTGTCCTGAGGGTCTCACAGAATATTTCCAGCATGTGTGTGTGTGTGAATGTTTGTAATGAAGAAACTTCTTAAGGAGTGGCAGGTGGTCTTCAGACCAGCCCCCCTCTCCTCTCTCTCTCTGTCTCTGTCTCACACACACACACACACACACACACACACACACACACACACACACACACACACACACACACACACTGCTTGTCTGTCTAAGAACCTGAGCGTTCTTATGCCTGCTAGCCTAGCATTGGTGTAACTGAAGATGGTTTTCCATCTGCTGTGTGTGAGAGAGCGTTAATCAACGCGTGCACACAAACACACACACACACACACACACATACTTCTTTAAATATAAAACAACGATTACCACACGCAAGAAGAAACAAATCTACGCAAGTACAAAAAAGGAACAAACAAAACAAGCTAATATTTTTAGCTTTAAATTCCCACAACTACTTGGGGATTAAAAACGGCGGTGTTAAGTCTCAAACTTCCCCGCGAGGAGCTGCAGTCTAGCGAGATTAACTGAAACACGACGCTCGACGCTATGACTGTTCTAATGAGTCATGTCCCGGGACTCGGTTTAATCCGTCTGAACTATACATGCAGCGATTAGCACACAAGCTAATTAGCACTTCCTTTCTGTGTCAGAAGAAACAGGCAAAAATGTGTGGAATTGCAGTTACAATATTTGTGACAATTAATGGCATTGATTAACGAAATTGCATTTTTTTAGGGGTGCACTGAATATTCGGCCACCGAAAATTTTCAGCCGAAAATGGCCAAAAAGTGCATTTTCGGTTTTCGGCCGAAATACTTTTTTCACCGAAACAACACGAAAGTTGTTGACGTAAGCAGAGACCGTAAGAGCGGCGGATATATAGCGCAGATCACGAGCTCCACGCGACATTCACTTCACACCAGTGGCTCTTCATAGAGAACATTCTCTCTCTTCTTACTCCGTTTGAGCAGCAAACTAAAGAGATTAGCTCATCTGATGCATCTGTAGCGGAGGCTATTCCTTTTTTCCCAGCTCTAAAGCACCTAAAGTGGTTGATACATACCACGGTAAAAACTATGAAAAGTCTTAGAGTCTGTCAGCGCACGATTCGCAGATATATATTGGAATCCTCTGCACTTCATCGCGACTGTACTTGTTCTGCGTTATAAAGAGCAGTATTTGGAACAAGAGTTAAAGCAGCGCAAGCGAGAAATGGCAACGATGGACGCACAGAGACGGAGCAGAGCAGAAAACATCTCGTCTCTCCGTCTCCTCCAGATGAAGGGTTTGCACCATCGTTGTCTGATATGTTCAGTGAAATCCTGCAAGAAAGTACCTCTAATAATACTAATACGTAGGCTATTTTGTTTTAGGCTACTTTATATGTAACAGATTGTAGTCATATTTCTGCAAGACGTATATTTTTTATCCACTGGCCTTATTTAAATACAGTCTCAAATATTTCTCAAATGTCAGGCAGATGACAAGCTCAACAGCGACCTATTTATACTATTATTAAGACCTGCAGAGAAAATGCTGTATCCTTTGCACTTGTTCTGAATGCACTTTAAACTTCAATGCAATTTTTAATGGAGAAACATTTAATTTTACAACATTTCAGCAGGCTAGCAGGTCAAGTTACACATTTTAGTTTGAATTATATTTTATACTCAGTTGCAATATGTTGCAATATGCTTGATAAATATTTGCATATTTGTAACACATTTTGTTTCATTTATTCTTTGAAACTTAATTAATTTAACTAAATTAACTTAATTAATTTTTTCAATTGCAATGCCTTGGTTTTAGTCATTTGTTATTATTTTGTTATTAATTTGAATTAAGTAAACAGTAATTTCTTTCACATTTTTTTCAAATATATTATTACACACACACACAGACACACACACACACACACACACACACACACACACACACACACACACACACACACACACACACACACTGTAAAGCACCAGTTCAATTAAAAATACCATTGTAATTTATATACTCTCTCAATTACATATTGCATAAATTCCAACTGTTCAGCTCTAAATGTATTGAAAAAACACCACACCAAACAACTCAGACAGTCTAAACAGCACAAGCTTAAAAAAGCTACACAGATTTTAAAAGCAAGGGGCGAAAGCCAGACGCCGACTGGAGAAGTGGCATTTCTCTGCGTGATACATCCAGATTAAATCACAGGTAAATCAAAAGGCAAGGAAAGTTCTCCTTCCTGTTCAACATCTAATCTTCTCCCATTGAAGAAAAAAAAACATAAGGGCTAAAAAACAAAATAAAAAGAAAGAAAACCAGCAGACAAGTTTCTCTTCGCTGACATTTAACTGGGCCTTGCTTTGAAAAGGCCAAAGAAAATGAGAAGAAGAATGAGAGAAAAGACAGAGGGGGGCAAAGCCTTGAAAGAGTTTGAGTGATTTAGCTACAACGGCAGGACAATAGCAGTGAAAGCGTGGACACTGACCAGAGCCCAGGGGGCTGATGGGACAAAAGCTCTGGCCAGAATGACTCAACACTCTCGGTTAACGCAAACCACATTTCTGTGTCAGGCACACGAGTGCTATTCAACGGAATGTAGCCTTAAAAAGCAGATTATTCCACTGGATGCTTGTGGAGACCAAACACCAGCACGCTCAGAGAACTTCTCATTACTGAATTGCATAAAATGTGAAAAGAGGTTTATTTCAGTCTCCAGAGATGCTCCAGACGCCCAGTAATGGGGTTGAACACAGTTCAAACATCGTAATCCTAAAAGACAGGCCTGATTTACATGAGCTTTTAGCAGTATAACAGTCTGACACTATCAGCTTCAAAACAACAGGAAAAAATGGAATTACTAGTACTACAGAAAGCAGATTTAGAGTTTGTCCGTCCTGTTGAGATTAAAGTTGCATCTAAATCAAAATTAGATGCTAAGTAACAAAGCCCCACCCACCCAGGAGCATCCTGGTTTAGA
>CM051504.1:3380227-3409150 GCA_028031935.1 Paedocypris micromegethes
CCCCGGGTTTGACGTCACACTTTTTATCCTACAATTATGTGGTGGTCTTCAAAGCTTGATGTGATAAGAGATTGTGCAACCAGTTCAATCAAACCAGCATTCCCACCATTATCTTGGACTCTAAACATCAACAGGGAGTGCAAAAGGTCAAGCCAGTGTTCTTAACTAGTGTGTAGGGGTCTATGAATTACCAGCATCACTCCGCTTCACAAACACTCATCACTTCGATCACAAACAAACGATAAGACCATGGCATGGATGCTTTTCATCTCAAAAGCCCACCAAGATGAGTTCAGCTGTAATCCCACCAGTTGTGGCGTCAAACTCCCAGTGCTTTCTGAAAAGTGAAGGCAACGCTTGGAATTACTCGGAAGATCTCAAATTTCACATCTGCTCATCTCGAAAGGCCATGGAGGTTGCTCTATGGTGTTTAGTTATAGTAAATACTGGGGCAAAAAGTACATCAGCCATTTCAATTTCGGAACCAGAGGAGTCAAAGGAACATTTGTAACACTATTCCAGTCTTATCCGTGTCCTTGAATCCAGACAGTTATTGGTTAATTGGAAATAAATCATTGTGCTAATATAGTAAAGTGAGCGAGTTTGTCAATATGGCCACCAGGGACTGTGTCAAAATTGTTGCTCTCCATTTAACCACCCAGTGAAGTAACACACACACACACACACACACACACACACACACACACACCCGGAGCAGTGGGTAGCCTTAAGCCGTGGCGTCTGTTTAGCAGACAAGATCTCTGTTTGGTAAAATAAGTAGAGACGTACTATATGTAACAAGAACATGTCATGATGACCTTTATTGTATCGAAACACAAATAGGTGCTTGCAAACTTCCCTTTTACGGAATTTAGTTTTTAATAAAATAAATGACACGAAGCTTGAAGTAGAAAACATTTTGTTTCGATACAATAAAATCATTAGTCCATTGTTGTTTGATTCACTGTTTAATTCCATACGTCACTGATTAGACTTCACATTGTGCAATTTTTTTGCTTTCATCTCCCATGTTCTATCACGTTTTAATAATGACGTGTTTGCATAAAATGATTACGTAATTGGATCTTTTATGTAAAATATTTGCTTTGGTTCTTTATCATTGAAAAACAAAAAAATGGACAGTGTATGTATTTACAGTATATATGAATACAATACAATTAATACTAACTGATAGATAATGATATTTAAACATGGGAACTTGTTGGTTTAATGGGTCAAACTAATAGGTCGAATAACTGAATATGGTTCATTTGAAATGTAATCATAATCTCGTCTATTGATTTTCTAAACCGCTTTTTCACTTCTGAGTCACGGGGAGCTTGAGCCAATCCCAGAAACTCTGGGCCTCAAGACAGGACACACCTCCTGGATTTCTGGCTGACCAATCAGAAAGTGGGATATTCACATCTTAATACATCCTAATAAAGTCTATCAAAGCAAGCATTTAGAGACTTGGTAACTTAGATCACACCTAAATTTTTTTTTTTTTCAACAACCCAGAATTTCAATGGCTGACAGTGTACCTAAGGTTTGTATTTATCCAACAGCCCTACATTGTTGGCTCTATTTGAGAATTGATTTGGATTTGCTTGGTTTATGGGATAGATGGACTTCCATCCCACAAACCCATTCTGTAACCTTGATGTGGCTCAGCCAGTAGGGTTCAGAACACCAGGTGATGGGTTTGATTGACAGGTAAAGCATATTTTAGATCACTTGTAAAGAGCATGAGGTAAATGTGTGTTTTTGTCTTCACCATTAAGCTTTCAAACTAGTCATAGGGGCAAAACAGAGCAAAGTGTATCAGCACCAAAGGCATGGATCCGTTTCAACCACAGAGAATGCGAAGGTGGCCGGAGAAAGGTGAGAGTGGAAACGGATCTCATTGGTTTGGCGGTGACTCAAGGCAACTGTCGACTCAGATCTGTACAGCAAGCGCTCATATCGGTTACACAAGGCAGCGTGGTGAAATCCATCCAGCTAAGCGTGCGGGTGGTTAGCGGATGCTCCTGTTACCATGACGACAGTTGTTGTGTAGCACAACAACAGTGCTGCTGTTAAACTCTCCCTTGAGACAGTGGCACATGTGGACCACTGACTGAAAAAGTGATGAACCATGAGTCTAATGTGACAAAAAAAAAAAAAAAAAAAAAAAGAGTTCTGTAAAGTGCAGTACTGAAAAGTAAAGAGCATTGCTGCAAAGTGCTGCAAATAAATATTGTAAGTTTGGGAGAAACTCATTATTAGATACAACTAATAACACTTCCACAGAACTGTACAAAAATTATGGACTTTGAAACCGAAACTGATTAAAACCCTGAATTAAAAAAAAAATATTATATATATATAATATATATATATATATATATATATATATATATTAATTGGTAAAACTTGTATATGACTGAGTAATGACATGCTGAGTTCTAACAATTATGTTTTAGTATTAGTTAAATACTGGACAATTTTGGGGTTTATTAATTTGTGACCAATTACATTTTAACTGAACTGTACAATATTTACAAAATTTATTTGAAAACTCAATAATTAAATTACTCGGGAGTTATAAATTATTAGCATGTTATTATGACTGAATAATGATCAATGTTGTAATTATTTTTCAGAACTACAGGAACTATTATTCAGTGTGATGGATGAAAAAGAACATGTTAGACTAGTTGCTGATTTAACATTTTGAATTGTTTCAATTCAAAAGTTTCAATCGTTTCCTTTAATTTGCAATTTTATTCATTCATCGTTACACTCATGTCTTGCATGTATTGTGATTTTCTACTAAAATATCACAAGAATTATCACTGCATTCAGTGACAACAACTCCAAACAATGACAAAAGGAACATAATTATTCTTTCCCATCAACCGTACAGTAACGGAGCATCTCTATGGCAACCCAACACCCGAGCGTCAGCAGGTTTTGCGTGGGCACACACACATTTTCTTTGGATGACAGACGCACCACTTGCTTTCTGCTGGACGACTCGCAAACATGTGAAAAACAATCAGTCGGTAACTTTCAAATTAATAATCCTCAGTGTTCTCTGGATAGATTATCTACACCAGAGCATCAGTGTGGTTGTGTCTCTCTCTCTCTCACACACACACACACACACACACACACACACACACACACACACACACACACACACACACAGTGTGTAATCACCCCTCTCGAAACACTTAAGCCTAATAAAAGATGGCGATTCTGCCATCTGGACCTGCTTTACGTTACATAACTTGTCAGAAGTGGGTGTTTACCAAAAGCAGAAATTGCAGGCAGATTTCACTTTTCATAAACTATTGAACCTGGAAAAAAGAAATGCACTGACCGTACGCCCGCCATTTATTAAACAGCACCATGTGTGCATTGCAACATCAGTGTGTGTGTGTGTGTGTGTGTGTGTGTGTGTGTGTAGTAAATGTTAGTTCAGAAAGTGTGCATGTGTGTGTGTGCGCCCACTTTCTCCTTAATGCGTACATTAAAATAAACACCTGACCATTTTTACACCTGAACACATTTGCCCATTTTGTCTAATTATTGTAATTCAGCACAGCAAAATGAACACAGTTAAACACCACCTGTTTTTCGTTAGTTTCTCTCACACACTCTTTCACTATCTCTCACTCACACAAACCAATACACAACCTTTTTCCATCTCTTCCTCAATCTAATGCTCACACACACTTCCACGCAACCACACTCTCACTCGTACCCACGCTGTCTCATTCACATGGACTTTTCAATCTCGCACTTTTAATACTAAACTTGTATTTTAAAGGTATAAATAAATGATTTAATAAATAAATAAATCTTGTGCAACAAATTTGGAAGAAATCAAATCCTAGAAAGGTTGGAAAGTGGGCTTATAAATAAATTATTTGACTCAACTACTATTTGAATAGCTATTGTGATTCAAATTTACACGAAATATGCATATGCAGCTAAAAATCTATTTTAACAACAAGTGTGAACAAGTCACAGGAAACAAACGCAAATAGCAGACCTTTCTAAAATTACTCAAAATTATTCTGAAATATTATTTTAAATCACTTTCACAAGCATAGGACCATTAATCTGGTTTTACAAACATATACATAGTTGCAGTAGCAATGCTTGTGATTGGTGAACAAAATAACTTTACACAAATGTAACAAAACGTATTTTCTATTGTTACGGCCTCTAATCTCATACAAATACACTTTTAAATATGTTTCAATCCTATTTAAAGCCATTCATTCAAACACACACAACAAGAGTGTGTTAATGAACTGAATAAACGTATACAAATTTATATTAATTTTTGGTGTAATACGTTACATTTACACATTTTTCGGTTCCGCAGCAGATTGTCAAGACGTCAACACATATTTGCATTCTCTTACATATTCAAAACACAAATCAAAGTCACGTGTGCACATGCTATTTGCTCTAATGGCGTGACCAGCAATGGTGCTTCGGAAAGTTCTTCAAGACTTCAGAAGTCTAAGAGAAAATTGCTTTTTTTCTCCTCCATCTCTCACGCTAGAAAGCAATCTGACCGTGGTGAAGGTAAAAAGCATTAGCAGCTAAAAGTCAGGTCAGGGGTTTTTAGCTGTTCTTGTCTTAAAAGTCTCTTGAGATTCGGGACCATCTGTTGTGCTTTAAAGTGTGAGTGAAAGGAGGAAGAGACGGAGCAGAAAGGAGGAGCAGAAGTCAACGTTAAAGAAACCGCATCCGGTCTCGGTGCAGTGGTAACGCAACTGTGAGAGGAAGCAGAACGACACTGCAATGCTGTGAACCTTTTTCTATTGCAGCTTCTACTGTCGAATTATTCAAACCATGTGAATCATTTAAAATTTGTATGTTTTAAATAAATGCCCATACAAATACTCCTATTTAAAGTCTTTATGATATGTAAAAAAGATCATCACAATTCCGTTATACTCAAAATCCAAACAATATGGTCACAACGGTTTACAACAAAATCTACAGTTGTGGCCATTTAAGGGCACAATGTTTGTCTTAAATTTCATGCAAGATGTGCTAGTACGAGAGCATGGCGCGACCATCGTGACATCAATGTCGCAGGCATTACCAATCGCTTACCGAGACAAAACAGCTAGTGGTAGATCTACAGCAAAAGGCCCACAAATACTCATCCAATACATGCTAGCATGAATCCAAGAGCATGAAGCAACCATCAAAATGACATAATCAAGATCACAGGCATTACCAATCGCTTACCGAGACAAAACAGCTAATGGCAGACCACAGTGAAAAAGCCCAAATATACTCATGAAATACGCGCAAGCCCGAATCGGAAGAGCATGAAACAACACTTGAAATGACATCATGTTTATCGAGTTGAAACAGCTAGTTGTAGATTCACAGCCAAAATGTCCACACATTCACGCAAGACGTGCTACGACAAAGCCAAAAGCAAAGCCCCAAGCAATACCAATCGCTTACCGAGATCACAGAGCTAGCACAGCAAAAGACCTACACATCAGGTGCGTATGCTAAAGAGATCATTGCAACTAAAAAGGAAAAGTAGCCAAATGATGGAATTTATCGTTTCCTAGAATGTAATGTCTGTAACGAGAAGTCTTGTTTGGCTTGCAAATCAAACATTGCCCATAAAATGCCATAGTTGGAAATCATATGTTTTCAAACTCTTGTGGCCATAAAGTTAAAAATGACTCTTATTAAAAGCAGTCTTACTAAATTACTAAAACCAATGTCATTTATTTTACATATGATTGCAGCTGACAATACAGAAAACACACTGATAAAACACACAGCATGAGGTAAAACTACTTTAGATTTACTTTAAGAGTAAATCTCCCCACCCACCAATGCGAGAAGCGGATTTGTGTAGGGAAATTAGCATGTCTAGCTGCACGTTTCATTGATCTGTCATTTCCTGAAAAAGATGCAAAACTTTTTTGATTCTCGTCACTGTTTGACCTCAAAACACCATTTACAGGCAAGGCTTGAGCATAAATCATTCGAATAGATATCAAACAAGTCAACCTTTCAGTGGAATGATCACTGTTAACTGCATTTAGTGTTTGACAGTCTGGGAAAGGAATTCATCTATTTTACTTCCTGGTTGTTCTCCTGACTTCCCGTGTGACCATAAACTGGAGTCTGGACTGAATCATTACTTTTAAACATTTGATTTCAAACAAAATAGTATTTCAGATTCCAAGACCAAATTCGATCCATACCATACACATTCAGTTATAAAAAAATCAGTCCAGCTATTTTCATAGACTCATTTGTGATTAATGTCATAATTTAACAATGTTTTCAATCTTTTACTGCCAGCTTGTTTTTTATATATACATGTATCATTTTTAACACTTTCTCTTTGTTTTTTTTTTGTTTGTTTTCTTTGTTTACTAAGTGTTGTATCTGTCCCTACTCAATGCATCTTGTTAAAGCTTGGGGATGAATAGAAAACCTCAATTTTGATTCTCTATATGACCAGTACGTATAGGAAAATCGACAAATAAAGCAGACTTGAAAAACATGTGATTCTTCCTCTTTCCGCCGCAATGGTACTCCCGGAAAGATGCACTTCCAAGATGGCTGTGTTAATCGAATCAAGATTTAGTTTACATATTTAACTGGATTACTCAACAACTCAGATGCGAGAGATGAGTAGCACATGAGTAGCATACATATGTATTATGTATTTTAAATATGGAATTTAAGCAGCTTTCATTAGTGCAAAAAGTGTAATATCAATATTGTGGTTTTACAGTGTGATTAACTGTACATATTTTGACATGTCCAGTTTTTACTTAAAAAGTAGTTACGTAAAAGCTTAAAGTTACACATAAAAGGTTTATGTGCTAACATTTCATTTTTTTTTTACCTAAAGCACGATTCCAACCTTTGGGAATAGTTTCAAAAGGCCGAATACATTAAAATACAATTGGGTACCCAAACCATTAAAAATTAAAACTGTTAAAAAAGCAAAAAATAAACACTTGCTAATTGTTACCCTATAAAGCACTTACACAGGGTTCAAAAATAAATTAGCACAAACAAACCAGATGAACACAAGTTATTTGAGTGCATGTAGCATGAAAATGTTTTTAACAATATCTGTTATTATTATGAATCAATATTATAAACCATTTAAGACTTGTGAGGTTATATTTTTTTACATATTTCTTTTTAACCATATTTTTAACCATATTTCTTCTGTGCAATTGACACGCTCGGCAGCCTTAACCAAGTCAGCCAATTGTAATTCAAAAAACAGACAGTGTTCAGGCTAAAAAGCAGACAGTGCAGATTTTCGCCGCCATGGATTATCGGACAGGAAGCGTTTGTGATGGACACTAACAGATCAATAAAGTGAAATAAGCAATAAAAGCATCTTGCATTGTAGAATCTTAGACAGTTGCACAAAATCTAAATTAGATTTCCAAATGATCCCTGAGAAGACTCATATTGAAATGACTTGAGTTAATAAAATAAATAAATAATCCAATTTCAAGGAAGGGGGGTCGGGGGCAATGGAGGAGGGGTCTTGCCCAAAAGACACTTCAGTTGTGGGGGAAGAGGAGGGAACCAGAACACAATGACAATGGAAGAAGCCCACAAGCCCATTTTATTTCGGAAAAAAAAGACTCCCTCCCTCCTTCTCTCAGCTGCTGAGAGGCTTAGTTGTGGTATGGAGTGTGTGTCACACTGAATGAAAGACTGTTACAAGCATGGTCACAAGTGTGTGGGAGCTGGATGAAATAAAATTCATCCAACATTAATAAAATGCGCTCCTTTCTTCTCAAGGTCTCCTCCTCCACTGTAGGTCACTCCTGAACTTACTTGTCCAACTTTAAGGCTAAAATCATGTAATCACTGTATTTTAAATGTAGAGTCAAGAAATTGTGAATCACACATTTTTGGGAAATAAAAAGGACTTAAAAAAAGCATAAACTCAATCAACAGTGATGCCAAGTTTCTGGAGGAGCCGGATGAGAATGAGCTTTGTCTCCAATTACCAATTGGACCTCCATATATGTCATGACTGAACCCATGAACTTCCTAAAGGGAAGTCAGTACATATTGGATTGCAATCTTCGGGACAGAAAGTTATTATGTGTGCTGATAAACGTCAGCGCAGGAAAAAAAAAAAAAAAAAGCATAGGACGTCAATCAGTGTCTGCTTTGCAAAACAAACACTATGGTCTTCTGCCTGCTTTAAATGAGAAGTTGACTCTTTATAGTGCACATAAGATAAACTTTCCAACTGAAACCACCAATTTTAAAATAATACGTGTGCTATACCTAGTCATTATACTCCACCTGATGAAGGTGTTTTATTCTAAGAATTGATTTAATTCTACACTGGCAGGGTTATTCTACCAATTATGGCTTTGTTCCACACCCAGACCCCCAAATTCTCTTGAAACTCAGAAGACAGAAGACAACTGTAAATTCTAGACTATAACGCACACTTAAACTCCAAAAATGTATAAAAATGGACAGCCCAACAATATGAAAAATTGTGTTTTGTATGTGAAATTGTTTCCTTACAATCCGTTACACTTTATAGTCTGGAATTACGGTATTTTACCAGTGTATAAAACGTAAAGAATGGTTAGATGACCTAAACCTACAAAAGGGCTTAGCATGCTTGACATACTAAACAATTCACGAGTGCCAGTCTGAGTCAACCAGAGATTACAGTGATGGCATCAACAAGACTGTTCAGATTCACCCTGTCAACCACTGATAATCTGAACATGTCCCCATTGCAAGTAAATTCACCAACAACAAATGTATTCATGCTTTTAACCGCGAGGATCTAGAGTTCAGAGAATGCAGGTCTCATTCTAAACATTGTCTGGACATGGGCAGATGAACGTGACTTGTCTGGACAAGGAGAGCTACAGGAATTGTTGACCACATAGCGCATGTCCATTGTCTTCAAACAAATGTCTTAGCTGATGTGTTAAGATCAACAAGAAAACCTCCTCTTCTTTGGCCTTCGTCTGCATTGCCACAACAAATACAGCCAAGTCGTGGCACATTACGGTTTTAACCAACAATTCAAACAATTTGGAAACATGCGGGTCAAAGTGAGGAAGAGGAACTGAAATTGCTAAAGACATGGTCACATGCAGATCATATCTGTGGCTTCAACCCCAACAACATGGCAACGCATAAAGACACTTCTCTATAGAGATCCACGCCATGTGTCTGGGGGGTTTGAGTGGCTCAGAGACGAACTGCTTTATATCTACTTTGTATGAAAAGAGGAGCAGATGGTCATATTAGTGCTGCCGGCAAGATGGATCTCAAAAGCCTCTCTGAAGCATTTAGAAGGCTGTTTTCAGTCCCAACAGCAGCAGACATCACATGTGAAGCTCTCCAGTGTGGAGAGATGGCTCACACCAACACTTCAACAACAGGAAGAGAAGCGCAGATGTCTTCAATCTCGACATTAAACGCGCGTTTGACAACTCACGAACTCTTTTCAAAACTCGCGTCGATCAGCGAACACGCGCGCGGCTGAACAAACGCCCGAGAAGCGGAAAGTGAAAGATCTGCTTTTCCGGGCCGATTTTGATGACGGTGGTGATGATGATGACGAGGATGATGAAGGTGGTGCAGAACGGGCGCAGGTGAAGAAGCCCCTCAAACAAAGGACATTAAAGGCGGAGATACCCTTCCCTTCCCCCTCCACTGATCCGCTAAAGTCTTACCTGCGTGTGTAATGTCGGACAGGTCATAGTTCTTGGCGGTGCGGGGAAACTCTTTCAGTTTGCGGTTGGACAGGACGAGCGCTCCGCTGGTCGCAGCCTCTTCCAGCGACTTCTCCACGCTCCTGCTGGCCGCTACGGTCGCCGGCAGCTGGGCTCCATCCCCAGCAGCCATCAAACACGCACTGTGACCCGAATCTCACTCTTTAAAGCCACAATCCCACTTGTTAAACCGTCGTCTCATCCAGCGTGGGTGCGGTGAAGCTTCTCGCCGAAAAAGAAAGTTTTCGCACTCCAGAATTGATGGTAAATCCCGCGAGCGAGGAAAGTTGCGAGGTGAGTTGACAGTCAATACGCGGCGGAGAGCTGGGTACTGAGTGGGCGTGGTTTAAGCATTGAGCAAGTCATGATTGACAAAGCGGACACACCCAGAACGTGTGCGCGAGCTCAGAACCACGATCCGAAATTTTAATCCCCGAATTCGGTAAACGCTTTTACGACGACGTCATTTTTTCCACAACACGTTCGTTATGGTGACAAAGTTTCACACGGGACACTAAAACCGCACGAAACATGTAGAGTAGTAGATATGACTATTGTGAAATAAATCAAAAGTTGTTTTCTACTGAGTTTGTAATGTACAAATGACATTTATTACACAAACTAGTCTAAATTCCAAAGCAACGATTTCATAGTGTAAGTTTACACCGATAATGAAGAGATTTTGACGTATAAGATCATTTATAACATGTTTGTTTGTTTCCAGTAAAAACGGCATTGCTCTGTTTTGTGTAATCGATAATTTGTTGCAAGCAAACTCGGAGTAAAGCGTTTGACCACTCGCTTTTAATGGGTAAATTCTATATACTGTATATCCTGCAGAGATCAATTTATTGACGAGCACTCAGAAAAGTAATGGTGAACATATTAATAATAAAACGCTTTAACAATGCGTCCACTTTTAAGTTGTGTGTGCCATTAAAAAGCCAGTTGTTTTTAATACAAAAAGAGGGAAAAACACTGTAGCATAATCATTATATTATTAATTTGTAAGTATTCTGAATTCCCCCCACTGTAAGTCTAAATACATTAAAAAAAAATAGTTTGACCTCTACAATTGTTTTAGGCTTTCCATATTCCAATTTACATATTCTAATTCTTAACCTTAACCGAATTCACTGTGCTTTGTGATTGTGGCCCAATCAGTAGAGAATGAGTTACTGTAATTCATAAATTAACTTAGCATCCGCTGCGTACAGTAATGAAGTTTAACATGCATTCATTAATTCGTTCATATTCCGCCGCTTAGTCCTTTTCAGGGTCGCGAGGAGCTGGTGCCCATCTCAGCGTCTTTGGGCCAGTGGCAGGATATACACACTGGATTGGTGGCCAACCATTTGCAGAGCGGGACACACAGACACATTCACACAGTCATTCATACCTATGTGGTCATTTTGTTATAATATTTAATGAATCTTCCACGTCATTTTGAGTTTGCACGCCTGGACACACATGGTTAATGTCGAGTTGTTTGTTTGGTGTTTGTATGTTTTAGGCCTGACAGTGACAAAAAGTGGGTCACAAAATTGTCCACTGTGTCATTACTCCCCATGGAACAAAACAGAGGAAGAGAGGGACTGAATGAACCCCAGAGGAAGAGAAAGGATGAGAGGGCGTGAGAAAGAAAGGGGTCACAATTTTTTTAGGCTCAGTGCATGTCCCATAAAGCTTTGTGGGGTTTATATATAAATAGATAGATGTACATTCACTGGATGAGTTAAAAGCAAAGCACCGATTTGGATATGGTTCGCCATATTGACAGTCTCACTCACTTTACTTTACTCTAAATTAGATTAATTAGACAGACATGCAGATAGACAGACAGACAGACAGACAGACAGACGGACGGATGGATGGATGGATGATTGATTGATAGATAGATAGATAGATAGATAGATAGATAGATAGATTAGATAGATAGATAGATAGATAGATAGATAGATAGATAGATAGATAGATAGATAGATAGATAGATAGATAGATAGATAGATAGATAGATTGATAATGGAAAATGGACGTGTTCACATTATTTGTTTGATGAAGCATATATATTAGTGCTACAGTACTATATATACTAAACCCCTTAGTGCTACAGTACTATATATATTAAACCCCTAAAAGAAAGCAATGTTCATTTCAGCTCTATTTTAATTAGCTTTCAAATGGCGCCCCCTGCTGTAAGTGTACTATAACACATTGATAAAATATCTGGTTTTCAACGTAGTCTAAAAATACAGTTTTCTAATGACACGATAAAACGACAAAATCATAAAGAAAGACAAAACACATTTTCAAACCTATAACATGACGCCTGATTCACACGACTTTTTCAATAAACTTGATTTCTCGGTTTGAGAAAAAGTACAATGGCCCTTTAAATGCCGGTCTGTGTTTGGTCGCATTGATCACGTGTCCTCTAGTACGGAAGGGGTAGTTCTGAAAGCTGCTAACAGTAGCTAAAGAAAAACCCACAAAGTTGATACAGGCAGCAGCTCTTCTTTATTTATTCAAAGGTAACGGTTATGCATTTGGAAAAAAAAAACATTTTCGACTGAGTGGCTAAGGAATTTCATATTTGCTGTCACGTCAAGGCAATATTTAAAAGATGTGTTTGACATAACCAGTAAAAAAGACAACTGAGGTGACCCCAGCTGCTATTTCGTTTTTCCTTTGCGCCTTTAATACATTAGTTAAGGCTCACAGCGCGCAGAATGCTGTTATACGCATTTATTTACTGTACTTTAACAGTCGAAGTGATTCGTTTACGTGTTTTATTGAGTATTCATCTCTGCTGTTCAGGTTCTTTTGTTGTACAGCTTAAGCATCTCTACTGTAAATTGTGACGTTGTTTTTGCTGTACAGGTTTAGAGAAAAACGGAATGCTAATTTAGAAGCGGTCCAAACGTACATAATTTACACTTAATTATTAGTGCAACTTTGTAGGTGAGCCGATACGCAACATTGCAGATGCACGTGCACAAGAATCAAATTGAGCGAGCCTCTGCATTTGATTTTGCCATATAAAACGATACGATTATTAAATTCTCTCATTTTATCTATCAGCGTTAAGGTACCTGTGTTCACCTTCAAAATATATTAAATGTGTCGCCTAATCTACTGTAAAAAAAAAGAAAAAAAAATATGTGGAGTAAACGATTAAACTGTACACAAAAACCGCAATACTTTTTAAAATTCTGTATAAAGAGCGAACGGAATCTATTTTACCTGCAGTGTAAAAAGGCCGACAACTTACGCGCCTTAATAACTGTAATGAACGCGCAAGGGAAAGTGGTCTGGCGTGACCGCGCTTTTCAGTGAGTAGCTTTCGTGACCGCGGATTTAAATAATCAGCTTGGGGGACCGCGCTTTTCAATACTACGTATCTAGCATTACCGTAATTAAATACGTTTGATGACTTATATTCATTATTTCCTGATACATAATTTTGCTTTTGCTCCTGTTTACTTAGTTTTACGTTTGGCTGTTTTGTAAGTGACATTGGACTTTGAAGTTGGTTGAACTGATAATTGTAGCATGTTAACCCCTTATGCGGTAGGCAAATTATATAAATGTGTTATTGAAGCAAATAACTGCCAGGGTTAGTAATTTGGAGCTCAAATTCCAAACCATTATCATATACCAATACACATGTGGTTTCCAGGAAAGTATACTAGAATATTGATTAAGAAAAAAGTGATAAAAGTAGGAAACTTTGCATCCTGACATCTAATTTCTCTCTGTTAGGGAGGATATATGTGCCTTAGCTTCAGAAAATGAGTGTCCCGACCATCACAGATAATGACCAAGTTCTGGCAGAGAAGGTGGGTGATGTTGTCCCAGACCTTCCGGCTGGTCCATTAGACGTCTACAGGAGTAGAGCCTCGTTCGGTTGGAAAGATCTGCTGCGCTTTATGGAAGGGGATGACATTATTGCTTTCAAGGTAAAATCATTTTTCCACTACTAATTTGAGCAGTATTGGAAGAACTTGTATATTTTATATCCTCTAGTATTTATTTTTTTTATAATTTTCCTCTTTGTCTCATTCTCATTCTTTTATTTATGTTGTCTTTATAATCATCATCATCATCATCATCATCCTCCTCATCTTCTCTTTTTTTCTACTTATTCTTCTCTTTATTTGTTCAATCCTCATTCTTCTCCTCTTTTGTCTTTTTTTTCTCTTTGTGTCTGTTTTCTTTGTCTTTTCCATTCTCAGCTACTTTTGCTTTCCCTTTTCTTTTTCATCATCCCTTTTATTTTTCCCTTTATCTCTTCATTCTTCACTTCCTTTTCATCTCCTCTTACTTCTCGTCTTCTCTTTCTCATCTCCTTTGTTTCTTCTACTCTATTAGTTCTTTTTGTTTTTCTTCTTCATTCACTCCTCTTCTTCGTCTTCTCTAGTATTCTCATTCTCTTCCTTTTAATGATTTGCTCTTTTTTTGGTCTTTGAGCAGCAGCATGTGTTCAGAATCCTGGAGAAAGACCCTCTCTTTGCCCGCCAGCCCGGTGAGGACATCCCACTGGAGAAGATGCGAGAACTTACATTCCTTCGCTGTAAACAGTTATTTAAATACAACTTTGCATCACAAGAAGAAGCCATGCAAAATCCCTGGAAGATGACAATACTCAACGACTGCCTTGGGATGTACGACTGGTCCTTAGGAGCCAAGTACTTCCTCAACAGAGGGGTGAGACCACATCATACCGTGTGTGTCGGCAATATATAGAAACCAAGCATTTAAGTGAAATCAGAGCAAAAATGCTTTCTGTGGTCAAGCGGATGGTATGTTCGTTGCTTTTCTGGTCCATTCAGATTTGTCCTGTGGTATATTTGTTCAAAACAAACTTATTTTTATTAGACAAATAGATCTCTGGATAATATTTGAGTAACTAAAAGTGAAATTCAAATTCAAGGGTGTTCCAGTTTATCATAATCATTCTCAAAGCTCAGTTTCCATCAGTTTCTATATACGTAAATTAGAAAATTCACATTAGAATTAGAATTACGGTAATCAGAATTCTTAGAAACACTTTATAACAACCACATGTTATGAACCATAAGTTAAGATTTTTTTCAATTAATCATTATTAAGAATTGTTCTGACATCATTATTTACTGACATTAGTAAGTAGTGTATTTATTGTATTCTACTATAATTAATATGACTTTATGTAACATGCTTAATAATTGTATTTCCATATTTAGTTTTTTTCAGGATTCATTATTAATTTATAAATGAAGCTTATTCAGACATAAAGAAACAGTTACTAAGTGTTAATAAATGCTTTATTGACACACATAATGCTTTATTGACACACTTAAATCAGGTAGTTATAAAGCCTTTGCTAGGTGTCAGTTAACTGTTTTTCTTCTAAAGTAGGGAGTATTTATGCCCTGTTAAACATTTACCAGTGCTTTCTGAAAAGACCAAATTTGCAAACATTGCTAGAGACGTTAAAATAGAATTGAGTTGAAAGGCCAAACATGGTTCCTAACTGTTCTAAACTAGATGAAAATCAAGTAATTTCTCTGCTTTTGTGCTTTACTAGATGTTTGGAGCCACCGTAGCAAACACGGGATCTAAGAGGCACTCCAAGGTTGTGCAGGATATCGAGGACATGATGGTAATTTGTCTTGAGATTATAGAGGTTCAAATGATCATAAAATATAAAGCCATAGAGACACATTGAGACTCTGACTGCATGACAATATTTGAAGAATCATGTTTATCCAGGCCTTCGGGTGCTTCTCTTTAACTGAGCTGAGTCACGGCAGTAACACACGAGCCCTTCGGACAACTGCCACCTACGATCCCAACACTCAGGTTTGAATACAAATTCCTAATCAATAGAACAATCATGATGCTTACAACAGTGTGTATGTTGTTTAAAATCTGTAGGAGTTTGTGCTGAACTCTCCAGACTTTGAAGCCGCAAAGTTCTGGGTGGGCAACTTGGGGAAAACGGCGACACATTCAGTCGTGTTTGCTCAGCTTTATACACCTGATGGGAAATGCCACGGCCTTCACTCATTTGTTGTCCAAGTATGTATGACACATTACCTATGCAGTAGACGTGGAGGATCTTTGAGCTATGGGGTTTATTTTTAGGTGAGAGACCCAAAGACCTTGCTGGCAATGCCAGGAGTGATGGTTGGGGACATGGGTAAGAAGCTGGGGCAGAATGGACTGGATAACGGGTAATTGAATTGAAAAATCCTTTATTTTGTAAGTGTCCTGAAGGATGGACAAGGTTGAGGGTTAATTCCACAAAGAAAGCATGAAGTGTCATTTTATTATTGAGACGTTAGTCGACTGTTTGAAAGTAAATTAAAAAAGTTTGCTTATGGACTTTTGAATGCTGACACTTACAAGGATTTGACTTTAGGGGGCAGTATAATAAAATGTATGTATAAAATATGTACGGTACTATAGTTTGCAAGCCTATTTGCTGTAAAGTAGTTTTTCCACTACAGATACATATAAAAAAGAACTAACATAGTAATATAGTTATTATAGTACTTTATTATGAAATCACGTTTGTTTTTTAACAATATATTCCATTAAAATAAATATAAAACATTTTGGATTTATTTTATAGTTTTTTTATTTAGGAATTTTTAGAAATATATGAATCTATTTAATCTTAATACCTTAATGTACGTTGAAATATACTGTAATGTAATAGCTATTTATTTTATAGTTTTTAGTAGTGCATTTAATTATTTAGTAATTTTATGTTTTTTTTTTATATATATTATATATTAAGCTATATTATATTCAATTTAGTGTACACATTGTAGGTATAAAATAAAATTAATCGTTTGAGAAATAATGACAATTATGTTTTGATAGGTTTGCAATGTTCCATAATGTCAGAATCCCTCGTGAAAACTTGCTAAATAAAACCGGGGATGTCGCACCGGATGGACGATACATTTCACCTTTTAAAGTAAGTTTTATTCTATGTTAACATTTTCAGTTATCATAATATTTGTGTATAGAAACCAGTATCATTGCAAAACTTTTGGATGGCATGAACAGTATAAACTAACAAGGACCAATTTGTTTATGATCAATTCAGTTCATGCAGTTTGAATTTAAAATTGTTAGCTGAAAAAAAAAACAATATTTCATAAATGCTTATTCCTCCCATATTAATGTGAATATCTAAATATATCTGGTTTTTAAAAAGTTGTTTTTTTGCACTTAACATGTTTTTTTGATGCCAGATGAACCCTTTGCTTTCTTTTAAAACATGAAGGGAGTTTTAATCCCAGCCAGATACAACCTGACAGCCAAATACATATATATAAAGGCAGATATGTAAGATAGGCAGATAAAAGTGAAAACAAGTGGAAGCTTGTGCTCAAGGGTTTTCAGTCTGACTAACTGTGAATAGTTTGTTTGTCTAAATGGTATCACAGTAATGGATGAGAATTTAGATTTTTCTTTCCATGTACATATACCATATTTACACACTTGCGCATACTTCAAATATGCACGAAAATATAAGCGCCCATTTTTCCATATCAAGTCAGGAGCAATCACAAATAAATGGAAATATGTTTTGTTTATGTTAAAGGTGCGTTGTGTCCTCTTTCCCAGATTCAGACATGTGTATATGCTTTTATTGGCTCAATAAAAGAAATAAAGAAACATTAGCCACGGCGTGACAATTGACAGTAGCTAAATAAAGTGTTGGAAATAAAAATAGACTAAATACAATAATTAATATTGGAATAGACAGAGACGACAAAACCAAATAGCAGGCGTAGATCAGGGCTAAGCATAATGTGTTTGTGAATATGTTAGATTTTTAAATAAAATATGTTAGATTTTTCATTTTGGACATTTTCCCATTATAAATCTTTTCTTTTTTGATTTTAATGTTGTCTTTTTTTCTGACACCTGCAGGATCCTAATAAGCGGTTTGGGGCATCTTTAGGTGCTCTATCGGGTGGCAGGGTGGGCATTACGAGAATGGCTCTGGTCAATCTCAAGTTGGCGACTGTTGTAGCCGTACGGTTTTCTGCCACACGCAAACAGTTTGGACCCACAGAGGATGAAGAGATTCCAGTGCTAGAATATCAACTACAGGTACGAACCATGTATGCTGAGTAGTAGAATTGTAATTTGTAATATTGTGTGTTTACATCATTAGAACGCATTGTTTAATACAGATTAAAAAAGCTTATTCTTATGACATTATAAAATTAGGAATAACTCTTGACTTCAAATTCATTAGTATGTCATCAGCTTGTGTAACTACCATATACTTTTGCTAACAATTGTAAGAAAGTACATATTGGAAGCGTTTGCTGAATGTCTTTATTTATTACATTTTTTTTTTCATCTGTTTGTAGCAATGGCGTCTCATTCCCTTCCTAGCTGCTGTTTATGCCCTGGAGCACTTCACCAAATCCTTTTTAATGAACTTTCTAGAATTCCAGATTGGACTTCTGATGAAGGACAAAAGTGACAGACAGGTAACGATAAACACATTTATCGTTCATTTTTATCTTAAAAACTCTTTGGCAAACAATTGCTCAATTCCCCTTACAAACATGTTTTTAACATAATCCAAGTCTTTGGAGTATAACATCAGATTAATTTTGAATCCTCAGAAAACATTGTGTGTGTGTTGTAGGCTGACCTAGGTCGGGAGATCCACGCCATGTCGTGCGCGAGTAAACCGCTGGGATCATGGACAGCACAGCGAGGAATTCAGGAATGTCGGGAGGCTTGTGGAGGACATGGCTACCTTGCTAGTGAGGGCTTTTTGGATCATCCGACGGAAATAAGAATAATGAGCGCAGAATAACATCAGATTGACCTTCTGTTTTGCTAAGTGAACCGTTTGGGAGACTTGCGCAATGACAACGACCCAAACTGTACATACGAGGGAGACAACAACGTCCTCCTGCAGCAGACCAGCAACTACCTGCTGAGCCTTCTCCAGCGCAAACAACAAGGTGATTATGTACAGTAGAAGTACAGTAGACTTCATTGCCGCAGACCAAGTCTTACACATTTCACTTTATCACTGATTAATCTATACAGTATTTCCATCTTCTATGATGATAGAAGATGTATGTATATCTTCTCTGCTGACTACTTTTACTATCTTTATATCTTCACTGCTGATTACTTTTACTATATTTATTTGTATCTTTGATGTATAAGATAAACTATGTATATTTGAAGTATATTTGATGTAGAAGATTAACTGTTTTTTAGACTAATTCCACAGTTTATCATAAAATTAAGCTCTCTAAAGACTGATTCTTCCAAGTTATGTAAATGAGTGGTAAGTACTTCCAACCAACAATGAAAAGGAGATGGTTTTGGAAAATTAGGGAACATTTGGGATTTGGGGAATATTTTGCTGGAGGTTTTTAAACGGGGGTCCATTTTATTCAATATTTTTTTTCTTTTTACTTAACCAAAACTATCACACAAATAAGGACTGCTGTATGTAAACAAGAAGAAAATATTGCATTTGTTAACAGCATTGCGTTGTTTTGTTTAGTTTTTCCTAGAAAAAAAAATGTACTTTCTCTCTTTTTTTTTTCTCTCACTTGCTTTCTCTGTTTTGCCTTTTCAGATAACGGCAAGATTGAATCCCCACTTGAGACGGTGAATTTCTTGGAGGACATGAGCAGAATTCTGCAGAGCAAGTTCACGGCCACGTCGGTTGAAGAGTGCATGAACCCAGCAGGTACGCAACATTACCGCCACACTCCCCTTATAACAAGGGCAGATGCACCTAGTTTACAACCACACACACAAATCTGATTTGATCAATACTGGAAAATGATTGTAGACTCCATGAAAAATCTACACACCTCAACATGATTTTCATTTGCTTTATTGAATTTAGCCAATTTATGAATAAACTACTTTCTCACGAGATCCAAAAATAATGTCTTTATATAAACATCCTGAAAACCAGCATAATGTGGGTTACTGTTACTAGCATTAAAAGAGCTGCTTGTTACCGCAGACGGCTCCAGCGGGAAGGTTTTATATCCTCACATCTGCTCAACATCTGCTCTTTGTTGACATCATTCCTCAGCTGGTGACTCACCTCACAGTTGCCAGGACATGGGTCAGAAGATCCTTGCTTTAATTTGATGAGCGGGAGTAGACTTATCGGGTAAAACACCCATAGCGTGATGCGACAAGTGCCCACGCTGTTTTTAAACGTCATTGCAATTTAATAGGAATTAGTTGTTTTTTTTGCTTTTTTTAAGTGTAGGATTCGTCTGCTTTTCTATGCAGCAGTTAAGTAATGTTAAGGAGTCAACAGTCCAATCCGCTTGTCATTTCTCTTATCACAGATAAGTTACGCATACGTGTTTCCACTTCCAAACTATGTAGTGTAAGTCACTTTGGATAAAAGCATCTGTCAGTTCGGTTTAGTTTTATACAGCTCTATGAAAGCAACAGGGAGTAAACCAAAGCGTAAGACATTAAAATAAAACCAGACGGTTCAAGAATAACATTTCACAGTACAGTAACATTAATTATTAATCACAGTATTGAATTATGGAAAATAATTCATTGTTGATGTTTACAAAAGGTGGTTGCGACAACTATAGAATTTTCGTATTTAGCGATTCTACTATGAAGTTGAAACCGGATTTTGGATGAGCTGCTACTGCAGAGGTTTACATCTGCCAGATGAAATGGCAAGTTCTGTATATTCTAGGTTTCATTGCATGTTTTTTGCTAAACATCTTTTCACTTAATTTGGCTGCCAAATACCCTGTCCAAATCCGACGGAACGTTTGAAGGCATCCTTTAGGGAGGAATTCAAACATTGGAAGCTAAACACACTGCGTGAAACCACAACTTTTTTTGCTACTTTTTTCTTTTCATTTCATTACATTGTGACCACATTATTGAATTCTGTAAAATATTAAAATAAAATTAGAATTTTGGATTCAATCTAATGTTGCTCTTTTGTAACATTTTGTCTGATTAGATGAGGCTTTATTTGTACCATGTGGGGAAATATTAGTGTACCAGGAGGCATATCAGATAGTACAAAAGACAAAAAAATAAAATTGTTTTATTAAAATGGCACTTTCTTAGTGTACACTTGAATAGTTTGAGTTTGATTCATTTATAATTCTAAAAGTGACTCCAATCCTTTCATGGACAATTATGAACATTGCCAATACGCCTCATAACAGGCCAGAGCGACACCGTCTCCCTCCTGAGGGTCCAGTGACATCGTTTCCCATCCGAGCCGAAGTTTAAATCACTTAAGACCTCGAGAGAGTGAAAATAGAGAGCGATTCCACTAATATAGAGCTCATCAATTTACCAGAAAAAGATGAATTGTGAGTTTCAACAAATTACAGTACACGCTTCTACGTTCTTGATGAGCAGATCTGGATCGTAGCTGCTTTTCCACATTCATGTTGTTCATTTAAATGTCCACATAAATCCACCGGTTTGGGTTACTTCATCTAATCAGACAATTATGTGTATTCGCCTGTTGGTTTACTGCTTTACTTTACTAAAAGCACATGCTTTAGTTATTAATAAAACTGTATTTAAATTAACATGTTTTGTTTTATTCTATTTCATATGTCAGATGCTATTGCTTTTTTTGTTATTGTTGTTTACTTGCATAACCATAATCGAAATTTGGAATCGGCCAGCTTGCTTGTAAGAAAAATCGCTATCGGAATCGTTCATGACAAATAATGATCCCTACTCATAAGTCCACCGGTTTGGGTTACTTCAATGTCATATGTTAAAGAATTACTTCTGAGCCAAGAACCAAAACAAAAAACACCTTGTTCTTTTCTCTCTCACACGAGCCAGATACCTCAGCCATGATTCTATCTGTGTGCATCACCCGCCAACCGTCTCCACCCCAACACTACCTCCAGTTTGTTTTCATTCCTTCTTTAGTCGACTTATCCAAAGCACCGTGTCGATAAATCCCTCCACGTGACTATATTTACCAGCTGTGGTGCATTAGACCGCATTCGCCGCTCACGTTACGATTACAGGGATCGTGTGATTTGTTGCCCATGCTTGTATTTAGCCTGTAATCTGCCTTTATGTATATTTACATTTAATGTATATCATCACTCATATTTCAATCATATTTCAATCATTTATTACAATCATATTTCAATATCTGTTGTAGTTCCTCTGGCGGCGTATAAGTGGCTGGTGTGTTTCCTGCTCGGTGAGAGCCAGAGGAAGCTGCTGCAGGAGAAATCCTCCACGCCGGGAGACTTCCAGGCCCGAAACAACAGCCAAGTGTGTGTTTTAATACCACCGTCTATTTTGTGCTGCTATATTTGTGTTTTATGAACGTAATGTCGTTCCTGTGGCTAGACGGCCGCACATTTTCAGGAATGGATCAGAGTTTAGTGCTATCTTGTTTTAGTGTTTAGTGAGTTCAACTCTGTTGTTTCCTTTGGTTGTAATTTATAGTGTGAGGATGATTTTTTTATAGTTATTTGTAGTAATACGTACTGTTTTCCAGTAAATCAACACTTCATCTCTGACCTCCAGCTAATAGGAAACAGACTTCTGGTTCCTCAAACGTCTCTTTAAACACTAAACAGACTCTTGACCCAGACAGGTTTCATATATAATAGGTATTCCATTGAGATGTATGAATGCACACATACCTGGACATTTCAAGTGTCCTCTGTCTGACCTTCACATCTTGAAGGGTTTAAATTTAAGGTCTATTTCATTAGATTCACAAAGACCATGTGCTTTATGATTATTATACGTATCAGCTTCTATCCGCCATTCACATGCAGAAAAGCAGAAGCATGTCGCCATCCATCACTTTCACACACTTACTGTGTTCTGCCATGAACAATATTTTACCTTTTTTCCTCTTGTCCAAAAATGACATTACGCATGATTCAAAAGTTCACACTCAACTGCAGAGCTGTTTGCATATTTGAAATCTCCTTTTGTTAATTCTAACTAGTGAAGGAGTGTGTTTTGACAGTCTTATTTGGCTGAAATCATGCAGCGTTGAGATTTATACTCTCTGATCCAGAACATCTCTACTCTATGTTGGAGCCAATTTTTCTGAGGACTTTTTTGGGAAAGAGAACATGACACAGACAGAAACAGAGAGGTTTAAAGTTTAAAGTGACGCGGCAACCGAAGAAAAAACAAGCAAGGGGTTCCTAGCAACCAGCATGAACTCAATTGGCTAGACTCTGTTTCGTCTTGTGTTTGAAATTTCCCAGAATAACTGTACCATAACTTGTCTCGCCGGTGTGTCATGTCATAACTGGGTGACAACGTCTTCAGTTCTTACTAAAGTTTGTGTTAAACGTGACACTCGTTATGATAAGTCTGTGGTCTCCTCTTATAGTTTTACCCAGTGGTGGGTTGTGCATCACATCTGAAGAAACCTCTCCTTTGAAAATGAATGTATGGTTATCTTAACTATATTAACAACCATCTTAATATTCAGATAATACAGTAAAAAGAACCGCTGCGTCACCGATAGGAAAAACTTGTAGCCACAGTGAAAGCTAGACAAACTATGGAACAATGAGTCTCGATTTACTGCAGCTACAGATGTGGCTGTTGGGATCGTGAGTCATGGGAAATCAAGAGTTATTTAATTCACGAATCCATGAACATAGACAGCACAAAACTATGAATAATAACTTTAAACTTGCAAAAATACAATACAAATTTTAAATAAAAAATTAAATTAGATTACCCGTGTGCTCACAAAGACTGATGGAAGATGGTCATTGAAACTAATAAAGCCAGTAAATATAATTTAATCAACACTGACCAATCCACAGGCCTGAAAAGACTGTTGCTGGGCTTCTTGAATGCCCTGAGTGTAGTTCAAAATCTGATTGTGTGAAGAAATTTCATCGTAATGTATTTTATAGCTGGTCTGCGAATCGTAATCTGAAGGTGAGACTCAGCTGCTTTGACTTTTCAACATGTGGCTATGGCTAAAATGTGATTGGTTAAATCCATGTCTGGATGCGGCGTAACTATATTAACTCTCCTATTATGTTCGTTTCGGAGGAACATCAATAATGTTTGCAGGTGAATTTGTCCTGGGGCCTTTTATTATGAATATAAGTGTCAGAAACTAAAAAGTGAGAGAGAGAGAGAGAGAGAGAGTGTGAGTGTGAGACAGCGGTGTATTACGTCTCATTGTTGCAAAGAATAACAGATAAGACAAGCAGGAGAAGATTCAAAGTGAAAAAAATACTTTTTTTTTTACTTTTAACACAGGTTTGACCGGAACATTATCTTTGTAACATAAATGTGTTACAAATATGTGAACTGAATCATTATTTATTTTTCATTATTTAATTATGTTTTTATTTAATGATTACACCAAATAAGCCAAGCAGGAGAATTTTCAAACTGAAAAAAATAAATTTAGGTGTTTTTAAAATATTTATAAACGTTGAAAACTGTTCATAAAAGCTATGAAAGGAAACAATAAGGTCATTAGGTATTTATTTAATACGCTTTTTATACACTACAATATAATTAATATCTTTTTTTTATTAATATCTTATAAATAATAATATTTTTTAGGCCTTCAGTGAAGACTTTGAAGGCTCTGACGGCCCGCCACAGGTTTTACTGGGTCTTCAGAAGGGAATTATCAGAAACTCATGGATCTTTCTCTATAGGTGTATTTCTGTAGGTCGTTGGCGATCGCCTATATCGAGCACACGGTTTTGCAGCGTTTTCATTGGTTCATTCAAGACAAAGAGACTCCGCCTGCTCTGTACCCCGTGCTGGAGCGTCTCTGTGCTCTCTATGGACTCTGGGCGCTCAGCAACCACATGGCTGTTCTGTATCAAGGTAAGATGCTGATTATTCCAACAATTATTTCTCTTTTTAGTTTTATTCATTCAACATGTGGTTTTTCATTTTTAGGAGGTTATTTCTCTGGTAGAGAGCCAGTTGACTTCATCCAAGCAGGCATTCTCAATCTGTGTGGTCAGGTTGGTTTACATTAAGATGCAATAATCACATTACAGGGTAATAATCACATTACTCTGTAAATCCTTTTATCCAAAGTGATTTACGTTACATTTTAGCCTTATATGTGTGCCTCATTATAAGAAAGCTTTTCTTTGTTTTGTTTTTTTTGGTTTGTTTTTATTAACTTATGGATCGAATGATTTGACAAATATGTAATAAGTTATTTTTATTAACTTATTATGGACAGAATGATTTGTCATAAATATGTAGTTTTTGCCACCATTTTTTTATTTCCTGCAGACATTTTTCCATTCAATTCTTTTAACACTTGGTGTTGTTCTGCATTACTTGCCTTTAGCACCAGAACCCCCATCCCATTGCTTGACACGCCACACTGGAGGTGGCAATAACGAGTCAATTTTATGAGTATTCGGTCTGTTTTGAGTCTTTTGGTTTGAATTGCAACAATGGCAGTCAACAAAAAATGAACAACTTATGAGATGATGTGTTATCTTTAAATATTGGTTGAAGTAACATGATCATACAGTAAGAATTTGTTTATAATGAATGAATAAAACAGATAATGAGAAGAGTCACATTCAGGGCCAAAGGCCTTATACCAATTCAAGAATAAAAAAAAAAGCCATCAATGTACATTGAAAAAAATGTTCCTTCTAGTTTTATGTTGTTTCTACCACCATGCGGTTTCAATAAGACACAGATATCGTGTTTTTTTTACTCCCTGGCCAGATAAAGGATGATGCAGTGGCACTGGTTGATGTGATCGCTCCTCCTGACTTCATCCTCAACTCACCCATTGGCAAAGCAGATGGCGAGGTAAGAAACCAACTTCCAATTTTAAGCAAAAATTAATGCACAACTTCAGCAAAATTGCAAGTATAAAACTCACAATTATTTTTTTTGTATTCGTGTTAAACGTAAAATATTCAGAGGCAGATGGTTCTTTGGCCCAATGTCCTATATATGGCTATTACATAATCCAGAGACTGCGATGATGCAATGTTTACAAGAATAGTGTGCTATTCCCAAAAAAGCATGATGTCAACGCTCCTCAAATAAAGTGGTTTTAAACATCAAATGGTATTTCTGTGTTTGCAGCTGTACAAAAACCTGTGGTCCACGGTCATGCAGGGTAAGAATGTTCTGGAGCGGCCAACTTGGTGGGCCGACTTTTGTTGTAACAAACCAGTTGTGGGATCTCTTCGAGCCAATCTGTAAAGCCTCACGCCAAAAACATTCTAAGAAGATGGTAAGCGGAGTACCCAGATCAAGATGTCACCGTGAAGGGGTCTGTGGTGATCAACATTATGGATCAACAACAACAATAATAATAACCTGATTGTTATGACTAGAAATTACTTTTTGTGCTAAAAAAGAAAAGAAAGCAGCCAAAATGTTTGCACACATTAACTGTTTAGAATTATTTGGACTGTGTACTTTATTATTCTTATATACTTCTACATGTAATTTATGTTTTTGCCAAAATGTTTCAACCATTAGCACTAATATGGCCGATTCGCTTCCATCTTGTTGCATCATGTGACAGTGAATGAAATGGTCAGTTGGATCAATATGAATATGTTTTATAATGTCAATCAATATGTCTGTCTACTAAAAACTCATGTTCACATATTCATGTATGATTTGTGAAGATGTCTGTAGAACTAAGGAGAAACACATAATTTTCCTTTTAAGTTCCAAAAGATTGTATCTTTATCTAGAAACTAGATAATTGAATTAAATAACTAGATGGACACCGGCAGATCAATCATTGATAACTGCAGAGAAATGTGGCCTTACCTTTCTACTAAAAGTAATTATTTTTTACATTTCTGTAAACTAAAATTGTGTGTAAAATACTTCATACACTACACTATGATAACATGCTAAAACAGCAAATCGCCTGTCACTGTTATGTCACATGACTATCTATCTTTTGAATGATTGCATTTTTTTTAAGTCTTTGTTAACATTGGCAGGGTACAAACATTTTAGGCTGAACCTAATAAAGTATAAATTCACAATTTTACTACAAAAATTGCACATTTTAAATTGAAAGACGATTTTTGAAGATCGCTGGAGTATTTTTAAACCATAAAAGTTTAAAACATGTCAATAAGTTTCAGAACCATAAAGCAGTTTAGTAAAGTAAAATTAAAGCTAATAAGAGTGCCGTGTTTTTGATTGTATAGATTACCAATGGTCATGAACCCCGAGAAAAGTCAATAAACTTGGACGGGAGAAAAAAAGCAAACGTGTGATTTTCATTCCCCTAGAAGAAGTTCAAATAAATCCTGCGTGCTGAAAGTTTCTGAAGACAACCTGAACTCCGTTTCCAACCCAAACACAGTCTAATCTTAAATCACCCGACCTGACAGTGAATTTGCCTCTTTCACACGGTACAACTTGCTTCATGTTTTATGACCGCTACCATGCCAAACGATTCTTATCTTAGAAAGTTTTATTTCATCTGCCCCGGATTCACAGATCCGTTTGAAGAGAACCATGTGAGCGTTTACAAGACACGTTCATGAAGCATTATATGCTGAAGACATCAGAGCCAATAAACCATATTCACTTGACCACTTGTTCATCAGTCAACAGATTACATGAAGAAATGTGACAAAACAAACCCCGACAAGGTCATTACACAAAGTCATTTGTCACAAGACTTATATTAAACAAAGGACTTCCAAAAACAAGTCACTTGCACAGCAATGGATTTTTGCCACTGGTGCCACACTTTCACTTAAAACCATAACTTTTGGCATCCTGACAAAATAACCTGCGAAATGGATTAAGTGAAAGGGATGAAACTTTCATTATTCACCAGTTTTGTCGTCTACATAATACAGTACTGTTATATCGTTCACGTTTTCAAGTTTTCACTTTCGTTACTCTACCTTTGTTTGTAATTTTAATTTTTGTTAAGGTGTGTTTTCTAAAATGCCTAAACAAAGATGACTCAAATTGTTAAAACGAAAGGCTTGACGAGTTCCTTGGGAACCGTTGGACACAATAAAGCCATCGTCTTCTGTGGCAGCTCAATGTCTCGTTCTGGATGGAAACCGGCATCACTGCATGATGAGGTCTGGTTCAATGTTGAAGAGCAAGTCATCGTTGCCTCGCCGCACTTCCAGGAGGAAGGTGGTGTCTTGGTTCAGGGCTTCTTTCAGGTCGCTGGTGCTCAACAGCCCTTCTCCGTTCAGCTTCATGATGATATCACCATCTTTGATGCCACCTCTAAATGGCACAAAACATTGGCGGTGACAAGTCTGATATCCAGAGTTTCACCAGATAAGATCTGGGCCAAACTTCACCATACGTATACGAAAACAAAATATCGTATAGTATATTTATTTTAGTCTTGTTGCCAATTTTTTTGACTGACTTGCCAATTCTTATCTTGTTTGGGTAGCTAGACCCAAGTTTTGTTCTCTTCGCCACAGAAACGTTTTTCTCTAAATTTGTCCTTCAATTACATTTGAAGGTCGCTCTCTACTGAATGTGTAATATTAGCTTTCAGTCAGACGATCTCATTCCAAATGGACCAAATTCACCAAATAAGTATGTGAATATAGAAGTAAAAGAGTGGATCACTTTTGCCACCATTATAGGCCATATATGGGTCTCGCAGGTTGGGCATCCCCACAGAAATCTGGTTTGGCTAGTGGACTCACTTTTGAGCAGGAGAATGAGGGATCACCTCATGGACGTAGATCCCACTGCTGACATCAGGGAAGTCTGGGTTCTGCTGCTTCAGCTCTTCTACAAGTCTAATGGTGACGGACAGACAGTCTCGTGTGAAAACACATCGACTAATACAGGAAATTGTGTGCTGATGTGGTCTGAAGGACACTTACTCGTCCGTGATGGTCAGCATCCGGATTCCAATGAAGCGCTTTTTCACTGACCTCGTCTCTAAAATGATGACAAATCGAATTGCTCACTAATTGAAGAATCTATTATTGAATCCAAGCTTCATACACTGCAAAAAATGCACAAATTGGAAAATAAAAAACAAAATGAGTAGAAATGTAATCAGGTAAAATTTTCTGCCACTGGGGTGAGAAAATTTTACTTGGTAAGCCAGCTTGAAACAAGACCTATTTTCTTGGGGAAAAAA
>CM051504.1:3409169-3426599 GCA_028031935.1 Paedocypris micromegethes
AAAAAAAAAAAATTTATCTTTCACTCTCATTTCTGAGCTAGTTTATTTATCTTGTATGAAGAAACAAGATTTACTGTAATTTCAAGTTTTTTTTTGCTTGTCTAGAATTTATTTTTTGCAGTGTATTAGATTTCTACAATTGACCACAAATAACATTTTTCTTCCCACTTGTCTTGGCACCTTTGTTTTGTTTTCCAAGTGAATCATTTAGAAAGCGAGTGATTCTGTCGGAAGGAATGGCGAAAGAGATTCCCGCCGCCACCTTTAGGGTGTTGATTCCTATAACCTCGCCATCCTAAAAACAAATTAGAAATGATAATCCTGTCATGGGATTGAATAAAGAAAAATAGTCATAATGAGCATTGGCAGGAAAGCATATAGAACATATATAAGGAAACTTACAAAATGTCTAGTTTAAATAGTTTAGGCCAAGCTTCACAGGAAGACGGCGGAGAGAATGTTTTTGCGGTACTTGGAAAAAAGTGTAAATGCACTAGGTGGCAGTAGTGTAGTAGGGGCCACGGGCGAAATATAATTGAAAAGCACTAACAACTTGCAAACACAGTTAAACAGTTAAAGGAAAGAACCATATCGAAATATGTACTCCGCTTTTAACGCATACAAAGTGCACATACATGCAGTGAAGTAAAGTGAGTGAAAAAGTTATGTTATCTGGACAATACATAAGCAATTGTTTTTATTACAATAGTAAAATGGCTCCTTTAACATCATGTCAGCTGTAATATATTATATATATATATATATATATATATATATATATATATATATATATATATATATATATCCCGTATTTACTCGCCTATAAGTCGAGGATTTTTCCTTAAAATTTCGGGCTGAAAGTAGGGGGCTCGACTTAAATGCGCGGTCTACCAAAATAGAAAGTATTTTACTCAGAACAGGGTGCAGATATTTCACCCTTTCTCACTAAAATAAATAGCAGAGACACACGCGCGGTAATTAAATGAACATTTATGACGCGGACTAAATCTTTCAGAAAACGGCACAAGCCGTGCGGAGCACTGACTCCGCTGGCCGCTGCTCCGCGCGCGCACTCTCACACACTCTTTCGGCTCTGCGCTCTTCTGACTTTAGTCTCTGTTTTGGCGTGATGCTTCACAAATAAACGAGTCACACGATGTATTTCGAACGTTGTATTTATTCTCAAAATACGAGTTAGTATTAGCTCGATTCTCGTGATAACTCTCTTAAAGGGGCAGGGCACTTTTCCCAAAAATCTTTAAAATGATAATGCAACTTAAACATAAATTAACAATAGGTTAAATAAATTAATACCAAAATAAACAAACAGGGTTACTTGATTTTTAGGTTTCCTTTATCACCAAGCATGTCTGAATACTTTTATTATTTCTATAGGAAGGAAGAGCATATGAACAGGTGTTCTATCATTATTTCCCTGTGCCCTAAAAAAACAGAATTGACTTTATATGAAACCCAAAATTGAGTTTCTACTAATTTCGATCTATTCACTTTTCTCTAATTTCTTTCCCCCGACTTATAAGGGGGTCTAAACAGAATACCACAATCTCACAGCTGAAGTGGGGGGGTCGACTTATAAGCGGATCGACTTATAAGCGAGTAAATACGATATATATATATATATATATATATATATATATATATATATATATATTTATATTATATATATATATATATATATATATATATCACTGCAACTGAAACGCAATGCAGATGAAGGAAAATCGCTTGATTTGTGACGCTTGGTCTAAAAGAGTGAAGCGCAATATTTGTTATTCTTATAGCAAAAAACTATTTTCTGCACTGTTACAAGGATCGAATGAAATGTTTTATCGGTTCATTATATATATATATATATATATATATATATATATATGTATATGTTTTAATTGATTAGTAAATTTATAAATAAAACACAAATTCTGGGAAAAATCAAGTCGTCAGAGCAAACCTACAGCAGAAACACTCCGGAACTATCTTCAAATGTCCCTTTACTTTGAAATTAATCAATCCACCATTGTGCAATGACAATAAATTAATTTATCTTATCTTATTCATACTAATGCAACTTATTAACTGTGTTTTGAGTTGCATGTCAATCCTGTGCACTTTAATATTCAGTAGAGGACTAGTGGAAATTGGTGAAAGAAATAATTACCAAATTGACAAGTGGTCCACCTGAGTTTCCATACTAAGAAAAGAAAAGAAAACCAATTACCGTTTAACATCTCAATTTCAAGTGATGGCTGGAAGGGTTGTATCAAGAAAGCAATCCAAAAATAACATTATAGTGAATGCTAAAAGACCAAGCGTTTCTCACATTAATGATGGCATCAGTCTGGATGTAGTCCATGTCCGAGTCACGAAGGCCAAGCTCTTTCCCGTCTCTCTGGGCCGTGCTGACAATCCCCGTGGTCACCGTGTTCTGCAAAGCGAAGGGGCTTCCGATAGCCACCACAAACTCACCTGGACGCAGGTCTGCAGAGTGACCCAGTAACAAAACGGGCAGTTTTTTCTGCAGAAAAAGTAAAAGCTTATCAATGAATCATGTTATGGTCATGTTTGTTTGTTTATTTATTTAAATTTGTTTCTACTGTTTATTTATTTACATTTGTTTCTACTGATGTGACATGAAATTTTCCCGATGTGGGACAATTAAATAAAAGGCTTTTTCAATTCAATTCAATTCAGAGAACAATTTTATTTATATTTTGACTGGTTTTGTTAATCGATAAATTCTCTACCTGTGGGTTGATTTTGATTGTGGCTATGTCGGACTTCTTGTCAATGTCTTTGATAGTGGCCTCGTACACGTCTCCGTCACGCATCTGGACCTTGAGTTGCTGGTGACCAGTAACGGGCGTCGTGCTGGAAACTACGTGGGCATTGGTCACGATGAGCCCCGTTTCAGACATTACAAAACCCGACCCACTTGACAGTGGCACCGTTCGACCAAAGAGAGGGTGACTGTGGGAATAAAGTTGGACACAAATTAATAAAGTAATTCAAATTCATTTGTTAAAAATGTTAAAACACTAATAATAGTGTTAAAAATTGACTAATAATAAAGTTTCAAACTGCATACAATAAAAATAACAAAAACACTGAGCTTTCTAATCCTGGTTTTTCCCCATTGATATAAATCAGCGGTGGTCAACTTTTCATAATTTGGTGGCCAAAATTGACTTTTTGCAGGCCACAACGTGTACAAAAAATGTTAAATGCTGTATACTACAATTAGTCCAATTACTCACATGTGACAAAATAAATGAAAATCAATAATTTCCAGACCAATTCTTATTTTATTAGTGCAACTTCTGCAATTGTTTTACCTAAACAGTTCGGAAATGTTTGGGTCCATGTTTATCACTTTGATTCTTAGCACAGATATAAAAAGATGTGAGAAAGTGACTTAGATTTTGCTCTTCATCACAGAAAAAGTGCCGTAAAAGCTGTCGAGGATCTTGATTCATTTTGCAAATTTGGAAAGTTCACTTTCCAAAGTTCAGCATAAAACTCGGGTAGTGATGCTTCACGAAATTTGTTCTTCAGTGACGTGTGAAGGTCACCTCAGGTCGGAGATTATTCTAATATTAGTTTTAAGTCATAAGCTCTTATTCCAAAGGCACTAAATATGTACTGTATGTATGTTATTATAGAAATAAAAGCTTAAAAAATGTAATCTTAAAAATGTGTCCTCAGTGGCCTTATCATGCCCTCGCTATCTGGGGACGTTCCACATGACTGTGACAGAAGCATCTGTCACGCAGAAGCCACCACGTCCTCCCAGATGTTCCGTTCTGTGCAGATGCTGCTTTACCATGAAAGAGTTGGACTTACTTCAGGAACAGCTCAATGTGAACCACAGCCGGAGCGATCTTCTCCACCACATCCGCAATGAAGTTGAATTTGTATCTCGGGCTGTTGGGGTGTGTGGTTCCTATACTAGCAAAGACAATTAATAATTATTAATTATACCATTATATATCATTAATAGTTACATTCAGAGCAAATACGACTCACACAACATTTTTGGCAACTGTTTAAATAGGTATAACGGAAAGGTGTGGTTGTGCATTAACCCATCCAGCGAAGTGTATACACACACACACACACACACACACACCAGCAGTGGGCCGGAAGCCGATTCAGTCCAGGGTTCAGTCAAGGAAACTTCTAGGACTCAAACCAGCAATTCTTTTGGTCGTAAGCCCAACTTTCTTACTAACATAAAGTACACAGACATTTAATTTTTTTACTTCATATGGCATTAATGATGTTAGACAGACAATTAATATGAATAATTATTCTCCCAGTTATGAGATATGGAGTAAGTGGTAAAATTGGATGGATTCTCACAACTGTTTATTTTAAATAAACAACAAAATAACGATATAGCTTATGACGAGCTAATTATTGCAGTTCTTTATTTGAAATATTTTATACACATTTAGACAGTTCTTTATAAGAAATGTTTATCCATACAATTAAAAATATATATTAATTTATAAATTACAAACAGAGTTAACTATTAATAATGAGCATTTATTTATGAATAATTTAAATGTATCAGTCAGTACAGGAACAAATATCAACCTAATTTTGATGGAAGATCACGACAATGAAAAAGTGAATAAAATAGAAGAAATGTAATAATAAAGTGAATTTGAAGTATCCATGAACATCCTCAATATTATATAAAAGGCTTTTAATCTTTATAAAAAATGTTTTTAAAGCTGTGAGAGACTATAAGCAGACCATTATTCCCACCCGACTGTTAATCATCAATCAGAAGGAAGGCTTCGTTTAAAAGTGCGTTCCAGTGCGGCTGCATCACGGATCCGGTTTCCAAAAGTCAACTTGTGCTAAATATTTCATTCAACCCGGACTGCACAAAAAAATCACTGTCTAAATGTGCTGTTAATAATTCCCATGTTCTCTTCCAGTCTACAGTGAAGAGACCAGACACAATCTGGTGGAAAGCCGCTGGCAGCATCTGTGTGCTTCTATATATGTTTTATTCTGAGCCTCAATTAGTTGGAACCAAATGTTATAAATTGTGACTTTCAATGTTGTAATGGCTTTCTGCTCTACTGTATATAATAGTCATGGGTTCTCTGTGGTTTCCTTTGCTTATGGTCTATTCTTCTGACCCATTTACTGTACCATACAGTGTACCATACCCATATACACCGTGTATAAAATTTATTTTTTTACAGACAGAAAGGATATATTGATAGAGAGTTATAGTCAAAGAGAAATATTATATGAGAGAGAAAGAGTACTGATAATTTTGTAACATTTTATACTAATAAATAGTATAATAATATTAAATATATTTTGATAGAGCGTGAGAGGTGAACAGAAAAATTATATCAGAGAGAGAGAGAGATAGAAGAGAGACATATAGATAGAGGGAGAGAGATAAACAGAAATCATATATTAATAGAGAGTGAGAGGCTATGAGAAATATTATGAGAGGGAGAGAGAAGTTGAGAGAATAAGAGAAGGGGCGCCATGGAGAGAGATAAAAGAGAGAATGATAGAAATGGAGAGAGAGATAAAGAAATAAGATATATCAATTGAGCGTGAGGTGCAAAAAGAAAAATTATATGAAAGGGGGAGAAAGATAGAAGAGAGATATTGATAGAGGTAGAGAGAGAAACAGAAAAGACATGATTGAGAGGCAAAGAGTGAGATTATATGAGAGAGGGGGAAAGAGAATAAGAGAAGGGGAGGCAATGGAGAGAGATAGAAGAGATTGATAGATGTGGAGAGAAACAACATATATTGATAGAGAGACAAAAAGACATATATTATATCTAAAAGAAAGATTATATTAAAGGGGGAGAGCGATATAGAAGAGATTGATTGATAGAGGGAGAGAAAAGACATGTTGCTAGATAGACAAAAAGAAAGATAGAGAGAGAGAAAGAGACAGAATAAGAGAAGGGGGGGGCTATGGAGAGAGATTGGAGAGATAGAGGGAGAGAGAGAAACTGAAAATATATGTTGAGAGAGAGGTAACAACAGTCAGATTTTTTTGACTGTTTTCTGAACCTCTTTCCCTTGTTCTGGATTTTTCCATTTCTGGGTCACGGGGAGCTGGAGCCAATCCCAGCAACTCTGCGCCTGAAGTGGGCCAACCAATCACAGAGGGGGTCACACACGCAAGCAGGCTGCGCCACCGTGCTATTGTTGGGTCAAACTTGATATTCCTACTAGATCGGCCAATTTTTTTTTTTACATGTGATTTGTAAAGCCATCTTATTAGAACAACATCCCAACTGATCCAGAAGCAGACTGATATGTATTTCCTTTAAACGAAAAAGATTAGGACGCAGACAGGCCTTGTTCTGGGATCAGTCTCCTCCAAAAAGCTTCAGGAAATCAGGCCTGATCTGATCAACACAAAGCAGCTCTGTTTCCTGAGGGTGAGAATTTCCTTTGTTCCAATACTAATACTGACCGGTGGCTTTACGCAATGTGACGGTCAACAGTCTCGTTGGGTGAATGCAGAAGGTATGCGGCTCGGAACCACAGTGGAGTCATTCATGGAGGTGTTATTAAAGCTGATAGGCTGGAGTAAAAAGTGTGTGTGGTTCTGTCCACACACTCTTTCCCTAGACAGCGTGATATTTGATGTGGTCACTTTAGGGTTTCCCACAAAGTGTAAGTCTATGTTTGGAAAGCTGCTTTAATTTTGCAATGAACCGGAGTGTTTTATGGAGATTAGCAGTTTAAACTGTGGATAGGCTGTGGAAAGGTGGCGTGTGTTTCTGTTGACATAAATATATATATATATATTTTTTACTTCAGACATGTAATGCGATTATTGGGCAGCTTATTTTAGGAGACATAGATGGCGAGTTGGGATTTGCGTGTAATTTAGTGGGATAGGTTCATTAGTAGTTGATTATTGGTTTGTTTGTTGCCATGACGCCACAGGAAGATTTGCGTGTTTTCAGGATGTGCTCAAAATTATTCTTTTGATATTTAGAAGTCGGTTTTTATATCAAAACATCAGATTTCTATTTACAAATGAATTCAATATAAAAACAATACTGTAACTATACTTTGTTGATATTCAGTTTTTGATTTCTATATAAATAAATACAATATAAAAAACAAAGCTCTATTTATACTTTATTGTCATTTGTTATGTTTCTTTATTGTTTTTTGATTTATAAATATACTGTACATAGATATACATACAGTACATGTTTTTTTTAAATATACAGAGTGTGTGAGCGTGCGTGCGTGCGTGTGTGTGTGTGCGTGTGTGTGCGTGTGTGTGTTAAAACATACATGGTTACATAAATACATTTTGGAAAGAAACATTGATATTTAATTGTTTTATCAACTGTGTGTGTGTGTGTGTGTGTGGTACAGACATACATTTACTTTACTTGTCTTTACTTTAAAGTAATTTGGCAGACTCTTTTATCCAAAGTGACTTACAAAAAGAGGAGCAAGTGAAGCATGCATGGTCTCATAATGGTCACATAAATACATTTTGGAACGAAATATTCACATTTACCAATCATCTGTGTGTGTGTGTGTGTGTGCGTGCGTGCGTGCGTGCGTGCGTGCGTGTGTTTGTATCACTAGTGTTCCTTCCTCTGCACAAATGACTTACCGTGATGACTTTCGCAAGGGCCTTTGTGTAGGTTGGAGACGGCGGCGAGTCCCTGCTGCAGCGCCTTCCTGCTCACGGCCTTCAGCTGGCAGATGTTGCCGTAGGTGTTTCCGTCAGTGCCGCACACTTTGCTGCCGTAGCGGCACTGGCACACGCCTTTGGCCAGTCTCCGTCCGGACGGGTGTTTGCACTCCAGCCCGTCCCCGCACGGCAGGTCTTCCTTGCGGCCGCAGCTCTCGCCCTCACCGTGCGCGCACACGAGGCAGCAGTCACAGCGGTCGGGCACGTACCCGCTCGGGCAGCTCGGGCTCGGACACGTGCTGACGTCACAGCGCTCCGGACACTTGGCTTTGGGGTCCGCCGCGGCATTTCGGAAATAAAGAAAAATGACCGGAAGATACAAAACGACCCGCATTTTTGTTGTCTGGAAGAGAAGATGCGACTGGAGGTCAGTGTCCACCGGAGATCAGCATCACGCACCGGTCCAGATCAAATGGAGCGAACGCTACAAGTAACAAGTAGTAAGTAATCTCGAGTTTCCAGCTCGAGCTCTTCATCCACATTAATCCGACTCTTTTGTTGAGGAGGAAAGTGGCGATGCCCGGCGCAGGATCTAGTTCCAGTCCATCCGAGCCACGGAGTTCCATCTGTTTTTCCTCTTTTCTTCAGAGGAGGCGTGGAACTTTATCCAAGCCACTGGAAATCCGAAATCCGAGTAATACTTACTCCAGTTCGCAATATTTAGGAATTCCCTTTAAAGCAGTAATAAATAATCAACAAGCACAGCCATCAGAAATACATTATCAGATTTTTTACAATTTTTACAAAAGATCTCGTTTTAAACTCTCCTTAGCGCGACATGCTCTGATGTCTCAATATCAGATACCGGTGTATTTAAGTATTAATCAGTCACGTATTTGAGTTATACGTGTTATCATGTTTTACTCCATTGGTTTTGCTGTACAGTATTTTTCATGTAAATATGTAGTCCACTGGAATGAAAAGTGTAATGAGTTGGATTCCAGTGCTGTGGTGGTCTCTAGTGGTGTGAAGATGGATTTAAGAATTAAGACCTGATGAAAAATATATGTATTAAATAGTAAATAGAAAAATAAAATAAAATAAAATGAAAACAAAACAAAACAATACAAAAAAATAATATCTCCCAAATGTCAACATTTTTATTTTCTTATGTGGCTAATCTAATCAAAAATCAGTTAAATAAAATGTGAAAATAAAAAACAAATGCATTTATTCCATTTAAATTAGATTCAAATATCAATATAATATTATATTGTATTGTAAATATAATCACAGCTGTAATTCTTAGATTCCTCCACACTCCAATTTGAGAAAAAAAAAACAAGTATTCAAATCTCCCAGCATAAATCAACTTAATTTACACAGATTTGGTCAACAGAAAGCAAAAACATCCACACGAAGACAAGTTCAGTTATAATCCAGTTCTACCTCGCCATGTCAGCTATAGCGTTTTTGTACTGGGCTGTGGTCCGAAAACTGTGGTCAGGAGCCAAGTTGATGCGGCGGATATGGAGATCGTTGGCAAAAGCTCTTGCTCGCTGGTAGAAGAACAAGGAGAGCTCACGGTCCATGAGAAAGTTGTGGTAAACGGTGGCCAATCTAGTGCACAGCTTAAGCTGAGACCTTTTGTTGCCCAAATCCATCGCAGCAGCCAGAGCCAAGTGATAGTAGCCAGCAGCATCAAAAGGGTCCTGGAAAACACAAGCTTACATGCATTTATATCATAGTGGGGACCCACTATTGAAACCAACCAATAAATAAATATATATATTTTTTTATACAAATAGTCCTTCTACAATCAGAATGCCCCCCCAACCTTAACCAAAACTCAAATAAACTGTACCTTCTTCTTATATATATATTCTTATAAACGTATTCCCAATCTATGGTATGTTAATTATTACCGGTTAAACTATCATTATTACATTATTAATTATTACCGGTTAATTATCAGTTAAACATGTCTGTGTGTATTATTTTTAGAAGAATGTTAGATTTTGCATATAGTTTAAAGAAGAAGAAGAAGAAGAAGAAGAAGAAGAAGAAGAAGAAGAAGAAGAAGAAGAAGAAGAACCTTTATTTGTCCCATCAATGAGAAATGCTCAAGGGCAACCACAAAAAAAAAACACACCAAGTAAAATTATGTAAAAATATCAAGTAAAAATAACACAATGGTAAACAATAAATAAAGATCAAGATAAATGATACAAATTAAACAAAAGATGCACATAATGTTTGGAACAAAAAAAAAAAAGGTCAAAATCCTATGTTTTTTTTTTGTTTTTGTTTTTACCAAAGTGGGGACCTATGGTCACTTGTGGGGAGATTTGTCTGTGACCCACAACTTGGAAGGCCTGTTTGAAGTTCAAGGTGGGATTTTAGGCCTGGAGTTACATTGAGTTTTGGTGAAGGTTAGAGTAAAGGGGGATTCACTCTGACCTTCACTCTAACTATTTATGGAGGAGGGAATGTATTGTTTTATGTAAGTGGAATGGTGAGTCCCCACTATCCTATATATATGCAAGTCTGAGTGTGTGTGTGTGTGGGTGGGTGAAAGAATACTGCAGCT
The DNA here is from genome assembly GCA_028031935.1 of Paedocypris micromegethes. Taxonomy (NCBI): domain Eukaryota; kingdom Metazoa; phylum Chordata; class Actinopteri; order Cypriniformes; genus Paedocypris; species Paedocypris micromegethes. Next base: position 3,419,438 of record CM051504.1, read on the forward strand.
TTGTATAATAACACAACTTTTTGTTAAATTGATCAAGATTGTTTCTGCCGTTGTCATTCTTTCAGTCCTGTCTGCGCAGACGTCCAGCACAGTCTGCGCAGACGCAAGCACAATGGGAGGTGTTAAAGCAAGAAATGGGATTTCCCTTACCTTCAGGTCATAGAAGATGATGTCACCAAGTGTTTGGTAAACCCTGACATAGTACAAGGCTTCCTCGTCATACTGCAGCGGTGAAGGGCACAAGTACAGCGCTTTCAGGAAATGGTGCTCGGCCATTTCGAAGCGACCCAGACAGTGGTACAGTGTGGCAAGTCGATGGAACGCCACACGCTCATTTAAACGGTCGGCTGTAAGAAAGGGTTAGATTATTATCCGCTGTATATACAACACATTCTTTCCTAAGGGAATTTAACTCTTTACAGTCTTAGACACGTTCGTTACATTCCGTAAGAGGAAAATATTTAGCCTGCAGATTAAAACGCAGACATGAATGAGGTGGATTTGGAAAAATGCACGAATATGTTAAGGTCACTTACAGTGTCACTTACAGTGTTTTCATGTCAATAAACAAGTGCTGCATTGCAGGAATTTTGAACACATAATTACATGGTAGTTACGTAATGGTGTTTGATGGTGGTTATGTTTGATGGTGGCTGAGAAAGATTTACCATTTTTCTGACAGAAGCTTGGACTTCATGTCACATTTGCACTGTCTAAAGCAGGGGTGTCAAACATCCGGCCCGCAAGTAGGTTCGATCAGGCCCGCCGAATTGTTTGGAAAAAAATAGAAAAAAAAAAACAAAAAAAAAAAATTTTTTTTTTTGCTGCAATTCAATGATTGTCCGCTAAGGGGCGTTTCCATCGGAGTATAACGCTGCAACACTGAGACGGACAGAATCGTGTTAAGAACGGAAAACAGGTGTTATCCGCTACCTATCTGCTACAACCTCATTAATCAAAATGTTCCAAACGGAGAAAGATAGATAAATAGTGTAAATGCAAACAGTATTTAAGGCTTAAATACTGTTTGCATTTAAATATTGCATGTTTCATTTATGAAGTTTACGAATGTGACTTTCTTCATTGCACATTTAATATCACTCTCCTTAGTTTGTAAGGTGTATGCAGGGATTTAATTTATATTTTTATAAGTGGTTTAAAATTCAGTTCTTTAAAAGCCTCAAGTGCAATACTATATTTTTCATTACCAATTTAAGTTGTGTGCCTTTGTACAATCAGTGGGATAAGTTGCAATGCCTAAATGTGAATGATAAAGGTAAATTGCACATTTGTAAGGAATTAAGAGGAAATTCTTGGAATGTTTTGTAAAAGCATAGTTCATTAAAATTCAATATGTTCCTAATGTTCTTGTGATTCTTTACACCAAAACAAAGAAAATACATGATATTTATTATATTTAATGCAGAGTATGGTAGAATTTTAATGGTCCGGCCCGCCTGACATCTCCTTAGGTCGTATGTGGCCCGCTATGCGAAATGAGTTTGACACCCCTGGTCTAAAGCATATCGATCAAAATGGACTTTTTGCAGTGAAACAAAATGTGCTAAAGAAACAAAATGTGCCAAATATTCACATTGAAATGACTAAATATGCAGCATTTGATTGATTTGGCATTAAGTTTGGTGATCACAAAGTCTGCAAAACTGCAGAGACGGACTCAATACTGACTAAATGGTTCAGTCTGTGCGCTAACCTACATCCTCTTTCCTAATTTAAATCTCGTGCTTTCTGTGTCTTTTGCTTGGATTGTAAACGTTGAGTGTTCCTGTTTGCTGTCTGTTTTGCATCTACATGTTCCTGAAACCAGTCTGGCTTTGCTTTACTTTTAGATTTAGATTTAGTTATAGATATTTAGTTTTAGGCTGTTGTCACAGCTAGTTTGTTTAACCCTTTTAAATGCTCTCAAAGCGGTTCAGCATGTATTTGTAAAACACACCACAGGATCTCAGACTCCTCTAAACGCCTCCTAAAGCCAATGGTTCAATATCTCCATGATTAGAGAAAGCAAAGAGAGCCTGGTCGCCTTTACAATTCTTTTCACCGTGCTAAGCAGGAATCTTCCGAACCTGTAGTTACGTCACTGTAGTAATAAAAATAAGATTAATAACTTTTATGCTATAATACAAGTATTGTAACCAAAATCTTTTCATCATGGCAGGTCGTGGGATTGTCTGTGGATTTATCGATTTTTGGAAGATGTATGAGCGCACACTCTGTGTACTCAGGTGGGCCAGTAGTTGTTTATAAACAATAATTAAGCTCAATATTGACATAAATGTTATAGAATTGAATGTATTAGAATAGAATAGAATACCTTTTTTGGCACTTTATTCTACTTTATTTGGTTTACAACTCCGTTTGGTACAAAGAAATGAAATGAGAATGTAAAAATACACACACCAGATAAAAAAAAGAACCTAAATAAAGACAATAAATCTAAATACATTATAATACAAAAGGCAAAAATACAGTACATCCTAAATATATTAATATTTATCACCTACCTAGACCGGTGCTGATGCTTAAAGCAGTCTCTGCGTACTCAGTGGCTTCGGAATACTGTCCCAACTGAAGAAGAAGCTCTGAAAGCTTATTACACAGTCGAAGCTGAAGATGCACACTGCTCGTCTTCATGGCTATAGGAAGGGCCCGGTCCTAAAAAAAAAAATACACAGACATACTCCAGTAAATCAGTGTGTTGAGTGGAGAATAAACCAGGTGTGATGACAACACAGTGTGAACGTCTCCTGCTCAACCATCTACAGTACCCGGTAAAAGCAGATGGCTTTCTCTTTCTCCTGCGAGCTGTCGAAATATACGTCCCCGGCGGCTTCGAGCATCTCCAGAGTGAAGAGAGTGTCTCCTGTGCTTAAGGCCTGGTCCTGGGCTACCTGCCTCAAAAAGAGTCTTTTTAAGGTTTTCACCACAAAATGACTACTTGGATTTCAAACTCGCTTTAGTGTCTTTTACTGTACCTGCACATAGAGATCAACCAGCTCCGTCTGCTTGAGAATGTGATAGATCTTCCCTGCTTGGAGCCAGGCGTGAGCTTCCTTGCGTCTTTGGCCCAAGTCAATGAAAATTCCCAGGCTTCGTTTGGTGTAATCCAAAGCTGCTCTGTTGGCTCTGTTGGAGAACATGACCTTGAGATGTTTATGTATAATTACTCTGGAATTCACGTTTCAATATGTTCCACAGGAAGGAAATATGTGTCTCACCTGTCTGTGGCCAGGTTGAGGTACAGTCCACTGATCTTCTCCAATATTTCTCCCTCAGAACTCTTGTCACCTTTCTGCTGGAGAAGGTTGAGCTGGTGCTCGTGGTAGATGATACACTGAGCTTCGTCTGGACACATTTCTTCATAAAGCTGACACAAGTGACGTGTGGCCTGAATCTGACCTGTGCCATACACAGAGACGCTCAATTTAAAATCAAGACATGTTGGAAATCATGTACAGTGAAGAAATGTTCTTTTATCACAATGATGTTCTTTCCACTGCCATCAGATGAGCCACTTTTATTATTTGTTTATTAATTATAATAATGAAATAGTACAAGGAGATAAAAATTCAAACACACACACGCACAAACACACGTGTGCTTTAGCTTGCGACTGTATATTTTATGTTATACCGTATTTTTCGCCGTATAAGACGCACTTTTTCTTCCCCAAAACTGAGGGTGAAAAGTTGGTGCGTCTTATACGGCAAATGCAGAGATCCGCGGAGCGCGGTCACCGCCATCTTAGTATGCAATACCGCGGTATTACCTACGTTGTCTCGCTTTCTTTCTTGCGCATAATCTTGTGAAACTATGATTTCCAAACGAAAACAGACTTTGATCAAAATAAAACAAGCAGATAAGGTGTTTATATACTTATATAAAAATCTAATTCATGAATTATCAGGTTATCCACGATATTGCAAAATCCATATCGTGGCACATCTCAATACTGCTATACCGCCCACACCTACCCCTCACTGTTTACTGACTGTTCATGTTACATGTTTGGCATACAATTGTTATTAAACTGCTGTTAACTTTTATACAGTTGATGTAAAATATTTTACTACAGTTTTTGGTTCAGAATCTTTTTTTTTTCTAGATTTTCCTCCTTTAAAATTGGGTGCGTCATATATGCCGGTGCGTCTTACGTGGCGAAAAATATGGTATGTATGGATATAAACACAGTAGTAGGCACTCATATAAATATACTGTATTTACATGTGTACATGTACTTTTTACATACATACAGATATTAAACAAGCCTTTCATTTCATACATTTCTTTCAATTTTCTGTCAGTCTCCAAATCTGGTTGTTAATGTGGGTGCAACCATATTATACCCACAAATGTTCACGTTCCTTAATTCATTCTTTTTATTTTCTTATTATAACATTCTTTAAAAAGACTTACTATCAATGTGATCAATGTTAATAGCCACCAGCAGAGCCCACTCATAGTAGATCTTCCCATTCTCGTGATTTCCTTGAGAAACCAAGTGCGCACCCAGCTCGATAAGAACTGAAATAAAACTCAGCTCATTTCCGTGGACCTCAAGCTCCGAGAACAACTCCACGGATTTAGTCAGGTATTCTTCCGCCAGCCTGGTGGCTTTGACTTGCAAGCACATAAAGCCAAAGTTGGCCAGAGCTACGGCCCAGTTGTGATGGTCTTCAAACTCCTCGCATATTTCCATGGCAGCTCGATAGCTTTCAGCAGCCTGTCGGATGTTTCCATGGTGCCGGAATGAAATGGCCCTCATGTTGTGAACAATCCCCTCCAGATGAGTAGTACAGTGCTCGGGAAGTGAAGACAACACCGCATCCAGAACCTCCAGAGCTGTGCTGGGTTGCTTATTGCAGATGTAGAGCCAAGCCAACCATACGAGGGAAGCCGTAGCTTCTGCCTGGTTGATGTGGTGCATGTCGGTGTGGTCCAGAAACGTGCGCATGAAGTGAACAGCTCTCTCAGGCATGCCGTGTCTATTGAAGAGCCATGACAAACACAGGGCATGGACATGATCAAAGTCCGGATCTTCTCTTGAGGACACCAAAGCTGCAGCACGCGTGAGGAATGGAGCTATTTGGGTTGGGATGGTCACTCCATGAAGCTCGGGTGCGTGTTTCAATAACAGAGAGACTCCATTGAGACAGTGTGAGACTGTGGCTCCTACCTGTGAGCAAGAGGATGGAGTAACAGTGAACTACCTAATATTTACGCAAATATAAGCGTACATTTACGCTTGATTTTTCAGGCACAAAATAACACAATTTATTTCTGGCTAAATTACGTCAATGTTCTCTTTGAAACACTGGTTTTTCTTTATTAAACAAACCTAATTTGTGACTCATATCACTTCAATGTGTTTTTTCTTTCAATGTGGAATAGAAAAAAAAACTATTCTAGTGATCGGAACTGCACCTCCCAAAATCCTTCGGTGCTCACCAGACTAAAGCTAACTGAGCTTGGTTTATGTTAGACGTAAATATTAGAACAGTCATGTTTTTCTCTGTGTACCAGACAGAGCAATTTCAATGTGCTTGACTCTGGTATTCTTCGTTTTGAACTGTTTTCATTTTGCTCCAAAGCTTTTGCGTACTGGACTCGTTTTCAGGTGCTAGCCGTTAGCACAAATCTACCGGATGTAATGTGTCTGTTCAAATATTAATGATTGTATTTAGTCATACCTCTTTCAGTGTTATTTTGTTCCTGTTAGATGTCGCAATGTGTCTCGTGTTTCTTTATCTCTGTTATTGAGCTAATAAAAATAAGATCTAATATAAATAAAAAAAAATCATATAATACAAACATTATAATAAATAATAAAAAAAATCTAAGAGGAGCTAATAAAAGCTTACATGCACGTCTGCCTCCAGAAACATTGTTTAAAGATAAAAAAAAAAACAGGACACAATGCAAAGCACACCGCTGCATAAGAACATCGTATTTCCTTTTATTTGAATCTGTTCCTGACTTGATATGAAACGATCAACGAGCGCTTATATTTAGGTGCATATTTGAAAATGGCGACTATAAGCACCACGCAAATTTATGAGTCGCTAAAATTGAAAAAAAACGGGTGCTTATATTTGCGTAAATACAGTATCTTTTTTTATTCTTTTTTTTTAACACTCACCTGAAGCATTGCTTGTTGTGCACAGCTCACAGCCAAGCGAGGGAGATGCTGGTCACTGTAGAGTCTGGCCAGCATCAGGAAAACATGACTCCACGTGTCATCACATGCAGGAAGCTCGTCTGCGAGGATCAACAGTCTTTCTATGAATGGGATCGCATTGATTGTGTCGTTAAGCTTCAGGTGGAGCTTTGCCAGGAGAAAGCAGACTCTAGCTTCTCCTGGTAGATGGTTGGCCAGGACGGATTTTCTCAAAACACATTTCAATATCTCAGGGTCTTCAGAGCCAAACAAGCAATCTGGAACCGCCATCAACAATGCTGAAAAGCGTTCTGACAAAGACCAGAACTTCTCATGGTTTTTCTGTGTCAGGTAGATGATTAGAAGATTGGAGTAAATGGCTGAGAGAAGAAACATGTCTTGGAAAGTGTCTTTAGGTGCACTCAACGCTTCCTCGAAATAGACACGAGCCTGAGAGAACTTTGACCTCCCTGCACAAAGCTGGCCGAGGAGAAAGCAGATCCGGCTTTGTGCCCATGACATTCGTCTCTTCCTGGCAATTTCTCGGGCTGTGCTCAAATATGCCACAATATCGTCCTCATCAGTGTGGCCCTCGAAATGCAAGAGGAGGAATTCGGGATACGCGCTGTAAAGAAGCAAAAAGGGAGGCTGGTGCTCACGACTGCTGAGAAATACAAGCAGACCATGTTGTCCATCTGAACTAGTGCTGTCCTGGTCTGAGCAAACAGCAAATCGTGGATTTCCCTGAGATGCCTCTATAATCCCTCCTTTATTCTCTGTGGGACGCTTGATGTTGACTGATGAAACCTGACGTTCTTCTGCTTCATTCAACTTGGTCAAAATACAGCTGACTTTGTGCTTCAGACTGTTAGCGTCTTTCTGAAGGGCCTTGTCTGGGGACAGACACAAGTAAACACACGTAAAATACGGATTTGTGTTTTTATTAAACCCGCGCATGTGTGTGTGTGTGTGTGTGTGTGTGTG
>CM051504.1:3426620-3459594 GCA_028031935.1 Paedocypris micromegethes
GTGTGTGTGTGTGTGTGTGCGTGCGTGTGTGTGTGCGTGCGTGCGTGCTACTTACTCTGTCCTGATCCTGGAATTTCTTTGGCCAAATCTGTTTAAAATAAAACAACACTATTATATATTTCACACAACTAAAATAGACACACGCGCACGCACGCACACACACAGTGTGATCTCATATTTAGTTTTTAATACTCATTTTTACTATTCATTTTCTTCAAGTCATTTGAAACACTTACATCAAATAACTCAATAAATGTTTAAAACCAGACTAGAATTTGTATAATCGATTTGCTTTGATATGAAAAACAATTTTCGCTTTTCACCGCATTTAATTAAACCGGAAACCATAAAACCGACACCATCGAATCACATCAACGTGGTCACAACTGGTTTGCTCAAAATCGCCTTCTGAAGATTATTTGATTTATTTAGAGTTTGTAGACTCCAGGTAAGTAATTTAGCGACTAAGTGCGTCTAATCGAGATAATAAATCCGCAAAGACAGTGAAAACAAACGCGGGTGTTAGGAAAACTTAGCAGGACGATCTAAGCTACGAGTTTAGCTCCAGGTGTTTCTCCTTAGCGTCGTTCAAGAAGCAGCTTTATATTTAAACTGGTCGACGGACTGAGATGCTTTTTACACAGAGATGGAAACGGCGTCAGCTATTGAGGGAAACCCGGGGCAGATTGACGTAGCTTCACGGTGGCAAGACGCTCAAGGTAGGAGCCGCGAAAATTCATCACGCGAACTGCGCGACTTAATTAATTGACTTGTTCATTCGATTCGCGAACTGCGAGGATTGTTGTCGTTTGATTGTTATTATACAATATATAAGTTATTTGTTTTGCAGATGCCGGCAATCCCGACGAGCTGCTGATATGCCCCTACGATCCACACCATTTGGTCCGGGCCTGTCGGTTTCCTTATCACTTGATAAAGTGCCAGAAGGTTTGTTTACTAGAAACCAAGTTGTTACTGTAAATTATTTAACGTTTGCAAATATACAGTGATTACTTTAAGGCAGTGGTTCCCAACCTTTTCTTGTTTGAGGCACCCTTGGAAAGCCTTTCAAAAGTTCCCGGCACCCTAAGGAAATAGATATTTAAAGTCTCCATATCTTTTTTATTATTATTATTATTTATTTATTTGTTTCATTTCGAGAGTTTGCATGCAACAACACCTTATACCTAGTCCTAGATTATATGAGAATACTGTTTACACTGATTCTGCCTTAATAAAAAAAAAATTTTTCCCCCCGAAATTTTGGCGGCACCCTCAAAAGATCTCACGCCACCTCTTAGTGCCGCGGCACACTGGTTGGGAACCACTGCTTTAAGGCAATGTTGTTCCTGTAAGGTTACGTTTATCTAAAGTAACCCATGAGTGTTTAACTTTAACTCTTGTGTTTTCAAATAAAATGACCAATTCAATGGCTGACTTTCACAATACTATTAGTTTACTGTAGCAGTTTTACAGTAATTTGTGATTCTATTTAGAACCATCCCGAGTTGGCCAAGAAACTGAAAACTTGTCCATTTAATGCGCGTCATCTGATGAAAAAGTCTGAGCTGTCCCATCATATTATAACCTGTCCAGATCGCTGCTCCGTCGACAGAAGTTATAGTAAGACTAGATTGAGCTGGAATATATTTTTATGAGAATCTCACATTCTTTTTTTTTTTTTTTTTTTTTTTTTTTTTTTGCCTTTTAAAGTCAGCAACCAGGCTTCAGAAGGCAAATTTCACGTCCCTTTGAGCCCATGGGCTGCCCCCAAATGTGAGGAGGATTGGGACAAAGGTAAGACTCGGGAAGAAGTTACTAGTCACTAATTTCAGCAGCATAGACAATAGTTAACAAGCTAGTTTCTTTTTCACTCTGTTATTCACCGCTCATGGAAACGGTTTTTATAAAAACAATTCACGCCTTTGTTTGAGTCAATATTTGAGTGTTGGGATTGTCGCAATGGTCAAACAATTGAAACAAAGTTCTAAAAGTCTTGGTGTGTTTACCCTTAAGCAAAAGGCTCAGTTTAACAAAAACAAAATCATCTGCTGTCTGAGCAAAAAAAAAAAAAAAACGGTGAACAACAGGTTTATCATGACGTACGGTAAATTCACACGGTAATATTATATTTGCGTTTTGCAGAGGCCAGTGGGACCATTGAGCCATTTGTGTGGAGTTCGTCGGTTCCTCAGTATCTCGAGAACAGGTCAATATATATGTACACCAGTCCTTGCAACACTGACACTTCTCCACGTCTTACATTTTATTAAAATAACATTGATTTATAGTGGATTTCGCGATATAATTCTGCTCTCTGTTTACATTAGGGAGAGTTCCGGTGAGATTAGTTTGAGAGCAGGTTTCCGGACACCAAGAAGCCTGCCCTGGAAACTCAATTTTTAAAGTGTTTTTTTGTGTTGTGTTTTTTGTGTTTTTATACTGTTGAGAACAAAATTACTATCCCTGCAACAAAATTATTACTTTAAGTATTTCAAAAGTGCTAAAAAGAAATAACATTGTTTTTTTACAACGCTTAAAAAAAGCTGTGAATTTTCTTTTGCTCTGTTTAAAGGCACCTTTTAAATACCTTTAATTTAAATAATATTGTCCTAAACTGTAAGTTGATTGTTAAACTGCTGATTGTTACCAAGTTTGTAGTTTGTTCCAAAGTCGCTCTGGCAGTTGCTTTTCAATATGGCGATTGTATTTGTTTTGGTTTTCTCCTCATCCAAAGACACAATTTGTCTGTCTTCACCCTTCAAGAAAATGCTGGATGATCTGTGGTTTAATCATAATTTCACAATGAATAAAACATTCAACATTTGGTTTAATAAGTTGAAACCAAAATTGTGTTCAAAACACTGTTATTTTTTTCTCATAAGTGACATGCAAAGCCGCACTTACTCACAAATAGAGCCTGTTTCTTTGACCATACGGGTCCTGACAAGTCCAATTTCTCCTGTTCTCTCCGAGCGTCCCAGAAACCATTCAAAACAGGACACCAGCAGGCCCAGGACGCTGATGCGTTCACCAGACTGGAAACTCAGTTCATCCGTCCCATCGGCAGCATATTCTTCTGTGGTCTCACATACTCCCACTGCTGCGAAAATTGAAAAGTGAGTGAGTTTGTCATTATGGCTACTAGGAACTGTATCAAAATTGTGCATTTGGTGAAGTGACACACACAAACCCGGAGCAGTGGGCAGCCTTAAGCTGTGGCTCCAGAGAGATATGCCAGGGTCAGTGTTTTTTTTTATTATTACATTACTAATAATTAAGGAACCAATAATTAGAACTTATAAATGATTACAATGAAATCAAAAATTAATTAAAAAAAACATAAATATTACATATACTCAGCGGCGGTCTTACATTGAATGACGCCCTGGGTGAGACGGCATTTTTAGTAACAGATTAGAATATTCTAAATCACGCTACAGAAACTTTAAATATTACAACACTCCTATAAAAACACAAACTGAAACTAATGTGACAGAACGTAAAATGCATTTTTATGAAATAATTGTTTAAAAGGCCATTTAAATGTTTGTAACGTGTATTATATATTAACAATGTTTCACATATATTTGGATACATATCCTCTCTGTATGGAACACTTTATTTATAGTTCTTTATTGATGACATGGATACAGTACATCTAAAGAGAATGCTATTGCATACACCTTTTTTTCCCTCTTATCTATACATCTCCATTTACTAAATTGTGCACAAGATAGCTTTACGGATTCAAATCAACCTATAAATTTGATTTCAAATTTTTTTATTTGGAACCATGCCTAAAGCCGCCGATTCATATACTAAAGTGCAAATTAGTTGCTGTTTTGTTTAAAGTGGTTAAAAACAGAAATTAGAAAATTGATACATTGCACAGGCCACATAATTGTTTTGGTCTTTTCAAATTTAATAAAAAAAATCTTACCAATCTGAAACGTTAGATCATTTGAGCTCTTCGTTCTGCCTACTAAAACACATTCTTGGCAGGATTTTAGAAACCACCTGTTAAAATAAATAGGATTTATGACTTTTTTTTTTTTTTTTTTTAAAGTGGAGCAAATTTAAAAAAGGATAAATATTGTCCAAATAAGTAGCTGTAGAAGTGCATACTCGTGAAAAGGAATGACTGGCTCTACGGCTGGTTTTGGTTTGGTTCCTTTTGCCCCATCAGGGAGTGAGAGAACAGTCCATCCTGAATCTAGAAACGGAGGCTCGAACAAGGCAATATCCCCCTTCTCCAGATAAATATCACTACCCGACGTAGAGCTGTCAAACATCTGGTTTGCTGTGCAGTATCCAAAAAACGAGCCTTAAAAATGCCAGAAGCTTTAATTCATAAACCATTTTTGTGAGATGTTTAAAATTTCATTTTTTTTACCTTGCATCAGAAAGCCCGAGTACATCAGATATAGTGTCTCCTCATTAATGGAGATCTCAATTCCCAAGTCCAGGTCGAGCGAGATTAACCAGAATTCTTGATCCATGAGAAGATTTTCCATACATTGACCCAAAAAGCCTAAATATATACGTTTAGGCATGACACAAAGCAGAGGAAAAACATTCCACTTATTTCAACAAAATTCCACTTATACCCATTCTGTGGTACGTGCTGAACTTCCACACTTCTTCAAAGCTTTTGAAGGTGATGTGTATGGTTCTCTCCACGCTGTTGATGGACACCAGTTGGGCAGCGAGCTCCTGTGAGACGCATGGGAATGTGCTTTTCATTTTGTAAAAATTTTTCACTTATGGTCAAATTGTGATTGTGATACCGAGAGTAGGGTGGTGACTCCAGAGAGGTCAGCTTCCAGCACACAAAGTTTCCTGGACAGCTCTTCCTGTCTGCCCTCGTCGGCAGGAAGTCGATCCGGCCCTTCCACCAGGGCCAGCTGCATGGGCAACACTTGGAAACGCATTGGAAATCACTTTCCGTTATCTCTTGCTTCATGAACCATGACATGTACATTATGGATGAAGTAAGAATGTGTAGGAACCAGTTGTGGTTTAAACGTGTAGATGTTTAGAATGTGAATTTCACAACAATCATGTGATGTCTCACGGTGGGTTAATAAGTGACAGTGGAACCTGGAAGTCCAAGGTATCAAAAAGCTACTTTTTGTGTTCAGTATAACAATGTAGAGATAAGCCATGGCAACATAATTGGCATTGCTATTGATACAAGTGATGCTTTTTATTTGTTGGAAATTTAAATCTCTTTAACTGTGAATTGTGTTTACTTGTAAACTTTTACAGACCACCTGTAAACCAGCGCTACAACTTATAAGAATATATTTTTGCATTCATTTAAGAAACTTAAGTTGTAACTTAGGTTGTATTTCATGCTCTTTGTAATGTAAATCTGTGTGTCCGCAAATATCGTTTCTGGTTATGCAACCGTTTTGGTTATGCACATTATGTGTTCTTAAACTTTTGAGTTTTTAAATAAAGAAAAAACGAGATTCACTACTTGAATCCAAACGTCACAATTTAACTGGGGTTATTTAAGGGGGTCAAATTAAAAATCTAAGTGTTCATTCTATTATGTGTATTCTATTGTGATTTACAATAATTTAATATGGTTAATTAAACTGCTAACCATAAAATTAAATTTTATACGCTTTTAATATCACGTTCTGAGTTTTATTTTATATTGTGACTTGTATAGCAAAAATTAGAAATGAATACACAGGATGCAACATAAACATTCATTAACAATTCATGCCGGAAATAAACGAATAAAAAATAACAATGTTCACTTGTCAACGTTATTGTCTATATATTTACTGCAGGTCATTGTTGATTGTTCCACTTGTTTATCCAACATAACTTTTACAAAAGGACGTGGCAACTGTCTACAAGAAAAAATGATAAAATAAAAAAGACTGATGTTACTATGTTCGCAAAACAAAAAAGAGACCAGCTTATTTGTCATGACATAATAAAATTAAATAAAATAGTTTTGATTAAAACCTGTTACTCACCCAAGTCTCTCACTTTAGTGGAATCAATAATAGAATCCTCGTCGCTGGAGCTTTCAGTCGACACTTCTCTCCGTGTCGAGTCCATCCCGACCGGCCGCTCTCGGTCCTGGTCCCGGTTTTGATTGAGTTTCCGCGCGTGCTGCTGTCAGACGCCCCGCGGGATATCGGTAGATCCGCGCTCTCGGGCACGCGCACGTCGCACGCACGTCAGATCGAATCAATCCAGATGGTGGAACTGGCACGTAAAGTAAATGCTACAGGGAATTCGAATGTCGTTTTACTGGATGTGGTCTTCGACTGAATCGGGTTTCACCTGCAAAGTGTGTTCACACACCGCGTCAGCGCGCGCACCCCAGGATGGCTAGCACATTGCGCCTGGATGTAAGCCTTTAAAATAATGTAAACCCACATTAGACTAGAGAAACGTTTAGGATTGTTAACCAGACTAGTTAAAAGCAGCAAAGAAAACTACGTGTGCGTTTCTTGACTTCCGATAGGGAAGGGGATCCGTGTCAGCATTTCCCCTTCCTCAATGGAAATGAGTAAAATTGTCATTAATAAAATGTTATTATTTTTATTATTGTCCTGTTATATTGAGACTTTACTGTATATGCGCAATACAATAATTTATGAGGATATATTCACAACAAAAATCCAAATCGACCTGACACGGGCATTCTCACTTTTTATCACTGTACTGTAATGCTAATTTGAATGTTGTGTTGCAAGGGTCTCGGTGTAAACTGGGAGTTTAAAGACGAGCCTGGATAAGTTGTGTCTTACTGAAAAGCAAACCTGTTAAAACGTATTTCAAATCATTTTGAGGGAAACGGCCTTTTCATTAAGATTTAGCGTTATTTTAGTAAAGACCCTAAATTGTTTATGTTTTTAGGAAACATTTTTTACATGTCTTATTTTTACCACAAGAGGGCAGCAACGGTTTAAAAAGTATTTTATGTATATTTTGCAAAGTTAGCATTTTTGCTTGTCTTTAGATCAGAATATTTAGATAATATATAAAAAAAAAAAACATTTCAACTGCTTTAAAATGTTCTTAATGTTTATTAATGCAAACAAGTTTATTGTTTCCTTATCCCGCTGTTTAGCAAACTTGCTGTAGCGCGAAGTAAACTTTACCACCAGCGTCTTCAATCGAATAATGGGCTTGAACACATTGTGCGGCTACAGATGCACAGTACACACGTGTAATAATGCATGACCGTTACAAAATAACGTGTGCTCGTCACAATACTCCGTGTGTAACGGGGACTTTAGAGCAGAAGCGTCTTCTACAAGGGCGCGTGCAGTCTACCTGTTTGTCGAAGTGCGCTTGCGCAGTGCGCCCTGTCATTACAGCAGGCACGGGACGGGACGGGTCCGAGCTCCACGCGGGACACGGAAAACGCCGATTCTAGTGTGACGGACAGTCAAACTTACCCGGCCTGACCGAGCCACATCCGTTACACGGTAAGATTTCAGCCTCTCAAGTTCCACGCGCTATTGTCGACCATTAATTCGCTTCAGCACCTCTTTCGAAAGTTTGCTAAACGGAGGAGAAAACAAACGAAAACATTCCCTTATCGAAAGGTCTAAAGTGAGGGGTAATTTTCGCGAAGCTTCAGATTCAGACACTTTTTTTTAAACGGCTTGTTTAGCTTCCCTGTCATTTCTCCACGGTAACTTACAACGCAGTCGAATGTTTGAAAATTAGTTTAGTTTAGTGGAACATTTGCAAGCATTATACTGTGTATGTACAGTAATGTATACATGTAATGTAATGTAAATATCGTGTAATTATCAGTATAATAACGAGTAATAACGAAAACTAGCGAGTTTCGTTGTGGAGGATGAAGGGCGTGTCTACCGGCATGTCCTGTCATTTATCGCCAACTTTCTCTTTCATTTCACCTAAAGAGTTAATAAAAAATCGAATGTCGTGTTCAGGTTCAACTCGTAATTTTAAACTTTGCATAATTCTGTCAGATAACAGTAAGTAATGCAGTTGTTGAAGCCACGATCATCACATGGATTAAATTAACGGAAAAATATATGTACAGTAAAACAAAATAAAGGAAAGAAAGAAATCAGGCAAAAACAATTTGAGGTCAGGATTGAAACATTCCAAAACATTTTTTCCACATTAACAAGCAAGGGAAATGTAACACCAAACTCCAATTTCTTTTTAAATGGTGCTACATCCCATACTATGTAGTCACATGTATTACAGATATACTGTATACGTTCAAATCAGAATAAAGTTAGTAAATAATGTCAGAATTCGAATCTGTTTCTGTTAATTGAGTGAGTGTGTGAGGAAGTGGCAGCTCATTGATCGACTTAAAACACACGTCATTTGTAGAATTACGTTAAATTGTTGAAACAAACTGTTTAGTTTTCGTCTGATTGTTTAATGAGCTCCACTAACTTAGACGTGATCGGTGCTATTTTATGGTTTGACTCTCAAATTAATGAACGTTGGAACTGTTCCTTGGTTTTATGATTGCGTACTGTCAGTCCCTGTGATTGTGACCTCTGACCTTCTGTCCTCTGTTGGTGCGACCCTTGTCGTAATCATTTTCTCTTTGCTCTTTGAAGATGGCAGACGAGGAACTTGTAAAGAAGATGGTGCGGGCCCTGCTCCAGTCCGGTGCTTTATCACTGTCCCAACTACAGATGGAGTATAAAGAGCTGACGGGCGAGCTTGTGCCCTACAAACAGTTGGGTTTTACCACTCTGGATGAGCTTCTGCACAACATGCCCTCGGTCGTACGGCTGGACAAAAGCCAGTCTGGAGAGGTGAGATCCAAACCATCTTCTCAACCCGTTTTTACAGTTATTCTGCATGCTGAATCCTGGTCACTATAATCCCACAGGTGGTCTGCCATGCCACTGCAGATAAGGAGATGGCCCAGATTGCTAAACTTGCGGCCCGTCAGTGGACGGCCAAGAGAACCGGTCGACCTCAGGTGGTCAACTGTCAAATGAGAGTCAAGCCTGCCGCCCCCCTCGAGTTGAAGGGTATTTTCTTCTGCTTTCTTACGACGTGGGTTTAATAGAGCATCGAGTCCATCTGTGGCCTATTTAAACTGGGATGACGGGTTCTGGAGCTAAGAATATCAGACCGCATTACATAATTCAGATTACAGGTTGCTGCTGCGCTTAGAACTGCATTGTCACAGCAAGTCTCACCATTCATGTCTCCAGATCAGTGACTCGGCTTGCCATGATACAGCAGAAGCCAAGCATCTCTATCGACCCAGAAGAAATGAAAGAGAGAGAAGGTTGAGCGAGGGATTGCTGAGAGCACGGGGGGTTAAATGATCGGTGGTGGGAGAGAAGATAGAGAAAGAGTGAGAAGGGGGTGAGCGAGAAAGCTAGAGTAACAAAAAAAAAAAGACAAGGAGAGAAAGAGAGAAAAAAGGGAGAGAGTGGAGAAAAGGGAGATAGGTCAGGTGGTGAGAGAAGAGAGAGAGAGTGAGAGATAGAAGGGCGAGAGAGAGACAAGTTTGGGGGTGAGAGAGTGAGAAAGAGAAGGATGAAAGAGAGGTAGGTGAGGGGGGGGCGGGTTTGAAAGAGAGAGAGAGTCAGGGAGAGGAAGAGAAAAGGGCGAGAGTGAGAAAAAAAGAACAAGAAAGAGAGAGAGAATCAGAGACAGAAAAGGAGAGTGAAAATAAGAGAAAAGGGTGTGAGAGATAGGTGAGGGGGGTGAGAGAAAAGAGAGAGTGAGAAAGAAAGAGAGAGACCAAATTGGAGCGAGAGTTAAAGGAGGCGAGTGAAAGCGAGATAAGGTTGAGAGAGAGAGAGAGAGAGAGAGTGGGGGCATAGCGAAAAAGAAGGTGTGATGTGGAGAAAGGGAGAGTAAAAAGTGAGGGAAGGGAGAGAGCAAGGAAGAGAGAGAGAGAGAGAGAGAACAGGGGATAAGGAGGGGGGCGAGAGAGCGATAGAAGAGGAGCAGACTGGAGACTGCAGTAGCTGCACAAAGGATGGATTTCTGAAAATCGCTCTTCCATTCTACTCATGTTATTGAATTCTCGGCGGCTGCTGTCCTGCACTTACCAGGCAATTACAAGCAGGATTATAGGCTCAGATTGTGGCCGTGTTGTTGTGCTTGTGAGCTCATTCTTTTAGAAAGACAGTATGATGTCATTCCGTCACAGTCAGGTAAGACCCGTGATGTCATAGTGAATTTGAGAGGAGAGCGTAAAGTGTTGCCTAATGTCATTTATTAATGTGTTTGAAGACAAATGTGCTGGTCACGTGTGTATAAAGGTATTTATATACAATTTATATGTGTGTATAAATATAATACTTCTATATAAACAGCACAGTATGTATACCATACTCTAAAATCTATTTACATTTTTGGGTGTCATCATCGACGAACACTTAAAATGAAAAGGGCACATTAATTGTATTTAAAAAAAATTTTTTTTTACAAATCTGGGCATCCTAGGCAAAGTAAAACATCTGTTAAGTTACGAGGCAATGTGAATTCTATATTTTTCATTGATTTTGCCACACTTCTTGTATGGTTTGGAAATATGGGGAAATTCTTATAAGACTAATTTAATACTTTTGATTATTTTACCAGAACGAGCATGGAGAATAATGCATAAAACCTCCCCAAGAGAGTCTACTTCTGCACTAGTTTTGCAGTCAGGAGGATTACATAAGTTGAATGATTTGGTAGTTTTGCAAACATTGGTAATTTTTTTCAAAAATCAAAATCAAAAAGACATCGCTGGTTGCCTAGTGGTTTGCAAAAAGTAAGTTTGCAAAAGAACAAATAAAAATGAAATGAAATGAAATACACATGACATATATAAAGATATACACACATACTGTACATACATACATACATACATACATACATACATATACACACAGTGTACACACAAACACACATATTCTCTATTAAGTCAAGACATATTTATTTAAGTCAAGATCTAATCTTATCTGCTAAAGTGGACCTATCTTGATTTGAAAAATTGGGACATTATGGTCTTAACTTAAGTTCTTATTAATGAGGAGTCCTACAGATGGTCTGACATTCTCTATATTGATTTTCTGTACATCACACAACGTTGCTGGATTGCTGAGAATGTTACGTTTGACATTTTCTGGGATGGAATTAATTGCAGTGACAGTGATTAATAGTTACGTCAGCATTAACCTAGACAGAATGTTTCCTGCTTATTGAAATTATATGGCACAAACTTTTTTTGTGATACGGTTTGTTCGAAAGAGTGAAATGCTGTAGTTATGATTCATATAGGTATCATATAAATTCCTATTGTCACTTGTGAGATTGGTTTACTGACTTATCTTTACTGTGCCGTTAACCACATAAGTTCAGACCTTTCCTAGAACTCAAACTAACCACCTTGGTGTTACAATTTGAATCATACCTAATTTAACAATATTTAAATGTTTTCACTTTTTGATAAAGTCCGTATTCATTTTATGAACAATTATTCGTCAGCAATATACGTATTTAGCAACACTAAAGGTTGTAGGTTTGATTCACAGGAAAAAAGCATTTTCATATTAATTTATTACACACCCAATACTGTAGTGAGCAACAGTGTATAGGTTTGATAGCCAGAAAAGTTTTTTTTTTTCATGTTCAACAATTGCACACTTAAAAGTCTGCAAGATGGTTAGTAACACTAATGTTTTTGGGTTCAATGCCCAATTTGTCCATATTCATTTATTACACACCTAATAGTTAGCAACACTAAAAATTGTGGGTTTCATTCCCAGGAAGAAAACATGTTCACGTTCAACAATCGCAGACTTACCAGAAACACTAAAGTTTGTGGGTTTGATTCCCAAGGAAAAAAAATGTATAGTTATTAATTGCATAATTCATTGTCATCAAATTAGCGAGCTAATTAAAATATTTCATTGATTACACTATCAATGCATTTATACCTAATTACCTAATTAAAGTCTGTGTGTTTAATGTGTGAAAAGAGACAGGGCAGGCAGATTATGTAAGGAAGATTAAATACAGAAGTGTAATTTCATTACTTCAGTGAAATACTGTTCATTTTTTATCATTATTGATTCTTTTTTATAAACAGCCTTTTATTCATTTCTGTTGAATGTGGACTTAATGGTCATCTAGAAATAAAAGAAAACTAAAGACACGTAACAGGTTTTCCATCCATCCATCTAGGCATCCACCCACCCACTCACTATTCAATCATTTTCTAGTTTTTAAAAGGAAAATAAATGTTACTTGATTGTTACTGATTGTGTATGAACTACATTTCATGATCTGTGCCTTTTGCTTTTTGCTAGCAAAGCCAAGGACATCTTTGAGACAGCCTGAGCACCGTGGACGTCTGGGACGGGGTGGGAGTCGTGGAGGGGGTCACGGAGACAATTACTCTGGAACCATAAGAGACTCTCAGGCTGATGGGAGAGGCAGTAGACACCACCACACCCCATCCAACACATCCACAAAAAAAGCAGAAAGGTAAGGGACTTGTTCACTTGCGCTTTGAGACAGTGAAATGACAGAATGGCCACCACAGAAATGTGAAAAGTGCCCTACAATTGCATTAAACCTGAACTTGAACTTATTCAAGACCATGTATTATGTTATATACAGTTAAACATAATACATTCATAGGGTTTCACGGTATTTGATGGCATAAAGTCTCTCAAATCTTGTTTCTAAACCATTTCATTATCTGTAAAAGCTATTATATTTGATTTCACAACAGTGGTGTAAAAGCGGCGGTAAAAGCAGAACATATGTTTGCATGTACAGTGCAGTGAATATTTTGTTAAGTATAGCCAGTATCTTCACTGTTGTCACACCATCTGTTTGTACTTGCAGAATTTCTGTCATTCTTCGAAGTCCAGACATTGTTTTTCTCCGAGCAGGGAACTGTGGGTACTGTAGTCCAATGAGCATGAGTGAAGAGAGACATAGTAAAAGAAATAGTAAAAGAGAAATAGTAAAAACAAATAATCTGGTAATAAATAAATGAATAATGATTATAATGTGAATAGCAATAAAAAAATTGTACTTATTGTTTATATCGTTTTTGATCATAATTATTGTTGTTGGTTTTATTATTTATTATTATTATTATTATTATTATTATTATTATTATTACTACTATTATTATGTATATTTATTCTAGAAGTCCTATATATAAATGTATAATTTTATTATTATTTTTTTTTATTATTATTTTAATGTTTCCTTATGTTTTACTGTTATTTTTTCAAATAATGCTGAAATTTTTAAACATTGTCGTCCAAGGTCAGTCAGATGATCCAGAGTCTAGTTTGAAGGTTTTGCTAGTGCTCGGTTCTAACGGTCAATACCATTTGACTTGATTGGCAATAAGGGAACGATTCAGCTTGTTGTCTGGAGCCACTGCTTATTCAGCAGTCGAGTGTGTGTGTGTGTGTGTGTGTGTGTGTGTGTGTGTCAGCCACATAAACAACTGACCTCACTCTTTTGATTTTTGTCTTGTGCTGCTCACTGTGGCGCACACACCACACCCTACACACCCCACACACACACACACACACACACACACACACACAATGGCGATGAGGGCACAGAGAGTGGCAGAGTTTAGCAGGTAGACTGTGGCATGTTAATCCTCCCTCCATTCACTCACAGATTAGCCATTCTAACCCGGTCCAGTATGATTCAGCACTTTGCCTTTGGTACTTCCCAGGTTGAGTTTGGGGTCGTATGACACACATGACAATCAACTGTAATGAGACCTCAAAATACTCCATATACATGAAAAGTGCATGTGTGTGTGTGTGTGTGTGTGTGTGTGTGTGTGTGTGTGTACACAACAAATTCTCTCTAAAAGCACACCTCTGCCCGATCAAGTGATTCTTTTTTTGTTAGATGTTATAATGACAGATGTTCGGATGCCAGATGTTCTTGTGAAAGATGTTGTGATGACAGCAATTTTTACACCAGGATAGGTGTTCTTCTTAATATATGTTGTAATGACAGATATTCAGATGATGGGTGTTTATTTGATGGAAATTCATATGAAAGATGATTTGATATACATACTCATATGACAGATGTTTTCGGACATATTTTCTGATGACAGATACTATTATGTGCAGATGACCGATCTTTATGACAGATATTTTTAAAAGACTCTTACAACAGATATTCTGATGACGTATGTTTTTGAGTTTCATAAGATGGATGTATTGGTGACAGATGTTCTTGTGACAGATGTTCTGATAACATACATTCTTGGACATGTGTTCTTATGACAGCATCTTAGGATAGATAATCTGATGACACGTTCTGATGACAAATTGTATTATTACAAGCATTCTTATGACGGATTTATATGACAGATGTTCTCGAGACAGATGTTGTTGAAACCGTTTTCCTATTATTGCAGCTATTATGCCCGATGTTTTCATTACATGTTCTCATCTCTTGTTTTATTACAGCTTTTCTTGTGACAGATGTTCTGATGGATGATGTTTATGTGCCGGATGTTCAGATTATTGTTCAGACTCTTATGACTGATGTTTTATGACAGATATTATCATAACATGTTCTGATGATGGTTGTTATTATGTCAGACGTTATTAAGCCAGATACTTGATGACAGATGCCCTATTGCTTGATGTTTTTAGACAGATTCTAAAGACAGATGTCCTTATGGCAGGTGTTAATATGCCAGATGTTCAGATGTCAGGTGTCCTAATGCCTGGTGTTTAAGAAAAGATTCTTAAGACAGATGTTATTGTCAGGTGTTATATGCCAGATGTTTAGATGACAGGTGTCCTAATGCCTGATGTTTTAAGAAAGATTCATAAGACAGATGTCCTGATGACAGATCTTATGTCAGTCGTTATTATGGCAAATGTTCAGATGACAAAAGTCCTGATGCCTGATGTTTTAGACAGATTCTTTAGACCGATGTCCTGATGACTGATGTTATTATGCCAGACATTATTATGACAGATGTTCAGGTGACCCAATGCTCGATGTTTTTAGACAGATTATTAGGACAGATGTCCTGTCGACAGATGTTATTGTGTCAGGTGTTAATATATCAGATGTTCAGATGACAGATGTGCTAATGCCTGATGCTCGGTAGACAGATGTTTAGGACAGATGTCCTGATGACTGATGTTTTTTTAAACTAATTCCAAGACAGATGTTCTGATGATAGACGTTCTGATGACCAATGTTTATGACACTTCAAAAGATTGTTATTACAGAAGTTCTGATGACAGATGTTGTGGTGACAGATGTACTGTAATAGATGTTACAATAACAGATTCTGAAGTCAGATGGTAGTATACATCTAAATATAATAATAATCTAAACATTTCTAAAATTATATAAAAAAAGAAAAAGAAATAAACAGTACAGAGTAAAAACATGCAATTAATGTAATTATTTTGTCTTTTTTCAGTCTCATTTCTAGGCCAGACAAAAGAATGACACTTCCCTCCAGGTTCCAGAAGGAAGTTCATGCCCATCTCTCTCGCAACCCACCGCCGAGCACTGGTGAGCAGAGGGCTGAAGCATTCTTCTCCTTTAAAGGTTACAGCCATCCAGCTGTATCCAGCCACTTCACGTTCTTCTCAGAAAAGCCTTCAGGCACACGGGATGTTCATTAAAAGATGAAACGAGACATTCAGCCCGTTTCAAACAGCCGAAAGACTCCTGCTGTTAGACAGAAGGCTCTCTGAGGAGCACATGCCTTCACTTACCATGTAGATGTTTGAAAGAGAGACGCTAGCTGAGTTTAACTGCCTTAAACATATCTTTTTCTTATCTTGTGGCCTAGTGGTTGGAGAGTTGACCTGCATCACGATGGTTGCAAGTTCGAACCATACAAATTAATTTAGCCATTGATGTAGATTTATACCTTTTCGTAGACTTAAACCCTACGTACTTATAGGAAGAAAGACATCAATAAGCACAGTTCACTGCAAGTTTAACGCGCGTCTGACTAGAATCTTTGTATTGGGACCAGCAATCACTGCAGCAAACCTTATCTTGATGCCTTCAAGTTGACATGGCGGAGTAATAAACCGTAATGTTTTTCTTGTGGATTGTTGTAGTCTCCTGTAACATAAATGAAATAACAACACCAGCCAAACCCAGAACGTCTCATCCGGCGCCGTACAGTCCCAAGCTGGTGCAGTCTCGTCTAAAAGAGGTTCTTCACAAGCACAGCAATGGCCTCTGGGCTTCCAAACTCCCTCATCTTTACCGAGAGCATTATAAACAAGACCTTCCCAGCGAAGCCCTGAAGGACCTGGAACACTGGACCCACATCTGTACTGTAAGTTCAGAGTTAAGGAGAGGCTTTAGAGCACTGAGCAGAAAATCTACAGATTAATCAGAATTATATAGAGATAATGTACTGTATATTTCTGTGCATAATATTATTTTTGTATTTATAGGTACAGTATATTAAAAATTACATTTTTCTAGTATCCTATTCAAAATTATTCACTTCTTGTCAAAACTTTTTGGTGTATAAAACAAATTTAGTAGAGAAAATAATTTCTCTAAAGTTTTATGCTTTAGAGCTTGATGTTTGATTCTGACTTGTTTCAATTTTTTGGGTTTTGTTATTGTTTTTTTTTTCTCGATTGAGGTGTTAAATAATAAATAAATTCTTAATTTAATAAATTCTTTTAAAAACTTAAAATAAATTCAACTTTAAACCTTCAGTGCAGTTGAAATTCTCTATATTTTTACAATACAAATTTCTTTACACATGCTTTTCATGATTTTCTCAAGTTTAATTAGATTTTTTGTAAATGTATGAATGAACAACTGTCGGTTATCAAAAGGGAGATTTTAACATCTTGTTTGCATTTTTAAATCAAGTAATATACATTTGTTAAAAAAAAAAAAAAGATCAATTATTCCTGATGCTCAGGTTTCCCACACGTTAGGCTTGTTTTAAAATGTGGTGTGTTTTAAATCGGATTCAGTGCATTTTTGCTGTGAAGAAATGTTTTAGAGAGCTACTGTAAACATTAGTGTGTTGTATACGAGTATAACATACGTATATTAAACCAATGCACTTGCTTAACAGATTGAGAAGCCACACAGCAGCAAACCTCAAGAACTGCTCCTGTATCCTGCTAAAGAATCTTTCCAGCCTTCCACGACGCCTCGAACTCAAGACAAGACCCCCACCCAGAGACCATCTGCCACCTCTAAACCAATCACGCCAGCCTCACCCAAGGTCCTGTCTCCAGAGCTCAAGACGAAGCTTGAAGAGCTGCTTCTGAAGTACAGCAGTGGACTGTGGGCACACGCTCTGCCCAAACTCTATCAGGACACGTATAAATGCAAACTACCGGACTTTGTGCTGGACCACCTCACTTTGCTCTCAGATATATGTACAATTGACTATCCCATGCCTGACAACCCCAAAAGAGCCATCCTGTACGCCAAAGTGGTGGAGGATGAGAACCGCAATCAGCCGTGTTTAGATGAGTCCCAGACAAAAGAGACGACGGGTCGACGTCCATCGAGCAGCCAGGCCGTGCCCCCCCTGGTCATCCCCAAAGAGGAATACCCCTCCGTCCTGGTGGTGGAAGCCAGTGACACCAACAGCGTCGTCCTGAGGTGCGATCTGAGACCTTTAACCTCGAAAAGGGATTTAAACTTTTGAAATGTCAAATGGGGATTATTTTTCCCGACGAAAAGTGAGAAAAGTACATCTATAGAACAGGAATGAGTGTCTTCTGCTGATTGGTTGGTCACTAATCCAGGGTGTCCCGCCTTCAGCCCTAAATTGGCTGGGATTGGCTTTGTGCCGAGCCATGTGACCCAGAAATGGAAAAGTGGGTCAAAATGAGACAAAATTAATTGTTTAATTCTACTGTCTAATATGTAACTATGCCTAAATAAATTTCTTCTGAATTTATTTCAAATACACGAGTTAAAGTATGAAAATGCGCTAGACTTATAATACGTCCAATATGAATATTTTTGATAAAACAAGACATAGTAACACAAAGAACAAGATTACTATTTTATATTAAATTGTATTTAAAATCATATCATATTTATTTTCAAGCAGAAAAGGCTAAAAGTAGTGACTGACTAGTCATATTGCTCAATCAGTAGAGCTGATGTTAGCAACACTAATGTTGTGGGTTCAATTGTATGAAAATGCTGTTCGTAATTAGGTAACACAATTGCACTTTTGCAGGCTGTGTTTATGTGTGTGTTGTCAAAGCGCAGGACAAGTGAGAAATTGTTAAAAAAATATTACAAAAAAAAAAAAAAAAAGCTAGAAAGCCAGACATTTTTATGTTTTTTTAATTGTGTTTTTATTTTGCACCTGAAAATCAGGGGGTGCTTAAATTTGCGTAAATACGGTAGTTTCCTTTTCTGTAAATGTAAAATTATTTTGGTTGTTAATTGTCCGTTTAATGGTTTGTTGCATAATTCCTAAATGTGCGTCTTATCATCTTTCAAGCTATTATTTTTTATACAACATTATCCACTTTATATTTTTCCAAGTTCAGTTGATTGAATTATCGATTTTTTTGCCCTGTTGACTTTGAAAGAGAGTCATCTTTGAAGCATCCTTGTTTCGTCATCGTTTATTATAGAACAGTTGTTACAAATCTTAAACGTGCATTCATGATTCATTATTTTTGTCTGCAGATACATCGATGAAGGTTATTACAAAGTGCAGGAGAAGTTTGAAAATATTTGAAACATTATTAAAAATGTAAAAATAAAGTTAGAAAACCAGAAATCGTGGGATTTTTTTGGAATTTTTAGTTTGTGCCTGAAAAATCAAGGGATTGCTTATTCGCGTAAATACGAATAACATCTTTTTCCATTTTTTTCAGTTGTTAATTGTTCATATAAATGGTTTGTTGCTTATTGTAATCATTCGACTTCCTAAATGTGTGTTCTCCCATCATATTTCAAGCTATTATTTTTTTGTCTTCTCAAGTTTATATTTTTCCAAGTTCAGTCAATTGAATTGATATTTTTTTCAGTTTGTCGAAATCCTAAACGTCCGTCACCAATTCATTTTGTTTGTGTGCAGATACATCGGTGAAGGTTATTCCAAAGCGCAGGAGAAGTTAGAAGATGAGATGAGAGAGTTCTACGGACAGAACACTTCCAGGAACCCCCTGACCTCCCCCTCGCCTGGTCAGCTGGCTGCTGTACGTGCTGAGGAAGAGGAGGAGATCCTCCGTGCACAAGTGCGTGAGGTCATATCGGACAAGGTCAAGGTGAGGTCATTTAATTGCAGATGAGCAGTTATAGGGTTTTGTTACATCGTCATATGTGCTGTTGACGAACCAGGTTTATTACGTGGATCACGGTTTTTCTGAAGTCCTCAGCAGGAACAAACTGCTGGAGTTGCACCAGAAGTTTTACAGATTGCCTTTCCAAGCCACCACGTGTAAACTAGCCGGTGAGTTTGGCTGTCATGTTTTCTCTACTTGTTACCAACGCGGCCAATATTTTTGAACAAGGTGTGTGAACGTTACAGGACTTGAATGTTTCAGTCAGGAACAGGAAGTGCTGAAGAGGTTCGAGTCCATGGCATGTGGCAAGATCCTGTTGGCTGAGATCTTGGAGCGCGAGGATCCGCTGGTTGTGCTGTACGACACGTCACAAGACGACGACATCAACATAAATGCTGCCTGTTTGAAGGCTTTACAAGAGAAATCTTTAGAAAGTCCGTTAAAGGTAAATAAAAATGATAGAACCAGCTCTTCTGAATCCAAACAACACGGAAAAAGTTCTACTTTAAAATACCGTAGTTTGTTTTTAGTGTTTTTATTTTTTTTTGGTCGTTAAATGTTTGTAAACTTCCTCAATGTGCATCCTGTCCTCATCAAGCTACTCATTTTCAATCTTTTTATATCAGTTTATATATTAAATCAGTTTATACTTTTCAAATTTAATCAAACCCCCCCCCCCCGCCTGACTTTGGATGGGAGTCATCTTTGTTTCGTCTCTGTTTATCATAGAAAAGTTGTTCCAAATCCCAAAATTGCGCCCTTGATTCCTTTTCATGTCTTTAAAGTTTCATCCTTTCATCTTATACACTTTTTCTTGTATTCAACTTTTTTTATTCGTTTTTTTGACAGAATGGGATTCCTCGTTTAGCTTTAATCGTCAAATTTTCAATGGCCTAATGTCTTCTCACAGTTTATTGTAAAAATGTTGTTTCAACTTACAAAATACATCCATCAGTTTTCTACGGCTTATGCCATTTCTGGGTCACAAGGGAGCTGAAGCCAATCTCAGCAACTCTGGGCTTGAGGCGTAATTACACACTCCAACCATTCACAAAATCAGCTTTTTATGTCCATTATATTTTTTATGTCTTCACCATTTACGTTTGGACTCCATTTATGTTTTTCAACATTTTGTTTCAGTGGGGCGACTTGATAACATTTTTTTGCAATTTCCTCACTTCTACTTGGGTCAACTTTTATCACAAATGTATTACACATGCAAACGTAGGAAAAAACATGTCCTCTTTCAGGAAACATACGTAGCGTTGTGATAGAACTTACCGTTTCAGACTAGCGTGACTGGCTCTCCCACACCGTTTGTTCAGAAATGGCATTATCTAGTTAAACTTGACCTTGTTTCGTAGGTGAACAGTGCCTATATGAACGTGAGCGTGACCAGTGTTTGCTCGAATGGGACGATCCACTGTCAGTTGCCTTCCAGAGGCCTGACCAAACTCAGCCAAGTTCTGGAGAAGGCTGAAAAATACTTCCATTCTCAGGTACCACCAATTCACCATCGATTAATCATCAAAATGCTGCCGATATGTTGCTTAAGGCCTCTTTAGAGAAGGTGAGGGGGCCAAAATAGACAGATTGGGATTACTGGTTAAATCAGATTAGCAGGCGTCAAGAACTAAATCCCTTGTAAATGCCGGGGAAATGCCTGAGTGAACAAGACTGCCATTGCTGCATATGGTGGTCTATTATATAAGTAACTGTAATAACTTGCATAATAATGCTATGACAGTTAAACATCATTTTTTTTGTGTCTTTTTACATGAAAGGTCACGTCCGAGTCACTGGTTGCAAGGCCTTTTTGTGGCAAGTGCTGTTTAGCACGATATAAAGGCAAATGGTCTCGAGTGGAGGTGAGTTTGCTAGTAATTGCATAACCATATAAACATTTATACTGAGAAGGATTTTGGGCTAAAAATAATTACTAACATTTGAACATTATTTCAGTAATTAATTATTTTAAATATGAATGTTGTTATTTAATATACCAGTATTTGAAATATTTGCATGTACCAGTATGCAATTTTATCAGATACATTTTATGAATTTTAAAGTCAAGCCAGTTCTGCCACTTAACAGCTTTTCCATTGATCTAAATTATATTTCTAATTTTTATACACACATTTATTTACACACATATTTTGTATGTTTATTTATTAAAAGACAAAGGCATATGGATATAATTTAATTTAAATGTAAATTATATCTACACATCTCTCTCTGAAGTACATAGTCACATTAAAATTGCTGAAGATAAACAGTTGCCTGAATAAATATTTAATCTCTGTTATTGTCCATTTTAGGATAAATTGCTGGTTTTAGAAAACATTTATTTCATAAGCTAAAAAAACCAACACAGCAGTCTTTATTCGTTCAGAAGTCGATTAAGAGCTTCTGTAGAATCAGTTTCATTCATGTAAGAGGCGGAATGAAGTGCGATTGTGCCACAGATAACCAACCTGCATGGCAGCCGCGTGCTGGATATCTTCTTTGTGGACGTGGGCGTGCAGGCGTCAGTGGAGGTCACTGAGTTGAGAGAGATCCCGCCTCCTTTGCTTCGTGATCTCATATCAACCCCGCCCCAGGTAACAACTAGTGACATCACAGACTATGAGAAGCAGCCATTCTTTTGCAGAGGGTTTAGCAAAAATAAAAACAGTTGGAATAACAAAAGCACTGTATTCTATAGTCTTGTTTTAAGTAGAGATTTAAGATGAGTTTGTCGATATGGCCACTAGGGGCGGTATAATTGGAACACACAAACGCGGAGCAGTGGGCAGTGACCCAACTTCTACCTTTATACGGCAGCGCTGAGGCAAAATGGTTAGCATGTGGAGCAGTTTGACCGTTTCCTAGACAGACATTAGTAATCAAACACCTTTAAAGACTTTAATATCTGTAGCTTTATTTCCAGGTGAAATAAGTTGCCTGTTTGTTACATCTGTTCCTGAAGCCAAACCTGGAAACAACTTGAAACAGTTTGGCGCGCGTCTGTTTTTATGTTGTAGTGTGTGAAAGCGATAACAGATTTATCTCAGATAACTGACGTTATTATCGGTTGTATTAAATTGTGATATTTATTTTCAATTATATTGTCCACCTCTGTGGTGTGTGGAAATCACTAATCTTTGAGAGAAAATGTTGGCAAGCCTGAGGTTCCCGAGAAGTGTAAAGCTCTTTGACGTGATGCTGTAGACTGGTTTGATGTGTGTGTTGTGGTGGTTCTGCAGGCGCTGAAGTGTTGTCTGGCTGACCTGCCGGTGCGTCTGGGCTCGTGGACTCCTGATGCCATTCAGTGGCTGAGAGACACGGTTCTTCACAGCACTGACTGCAGCCTGAAGGCCAGTACTTCAGTACTTTACGCGGAAAACGAAAGTCAAGTGGAATGTTTTTTGTCAAAGAAAGAATATACTTTTGTTTTTAAGTTCTCAAAAATCTTTTGACAAAACCAAGATGTTTATTTGACCTTCAATGATCTTGATACAAAAATGCATAAATAAATACTGAATTGATTTAGAGCAAATTAATAATTACTTATGATCTTTTATTAACATTTTAATAATACATAATATGAATAATAATATAAAAATATAATTAATCAATTATTTTGTATTATATTTTGTATAATCTGTCCAAGCAGAAATTTAAATGGTAAGATAATAATCTGTAAAAAAACAATTCAAGGAATTGATACATTTCAATATCTGCAAATATTTTAAAGAAAAAAAAAGAATAAAGTACTTTCGACTTTGACGTATTCAAATGACACAGATAAATAGAAAGTATTTACTTCCGCATTGTTTTCCAGATCTCCAAAGTGGATGAGACCAAACATCTCGCTCATGTTTTCCTCTTCACCAGCAAGAACTTTCATGACACTAGCGCAAGTTTAAACCAAAAGTTGGCTGACTCTGATCTCTGGAGCCACCAGAAGGACGTTTTCTTGAGCAGCAAGGGACCATCAAAGCTCCTCTCATGCCCGGCAGCGCCTTCCTCCACTCTGGTCCACAGCCCCAACACTGAAGCAGGAAACAAAGCTCCTCATTCCCCCAAAAGGCTGTTGGGTCAAAACGTTCCTCCAGGTTCTCCCCCTAAAGACCTGACGCTGCCTCCACCGCTGGATCTGCCGGAGACTGGCCAGAACATGGACGTCTTTGTTTCAGTGGCATGTCATCCTGGGCACTTTATGCTACAGCCGTGGCAGGATATGTACAAACTGGTGGTTTTGATGGGGGAGATGATTTTGCATTATAACAAGACGGAGGAGAAACCATATCAAGTGAAGAAGAACCAAGTCTGTGCTGCCAAGGTGGAAAACAAGTGAGTTTTAGCATTTTGGAGAATTCTTGGGATGCAATTTTGGGGAATCGAATTGTCCAGCTAATGTTAACATCTCAAACGTTAAGTTGTGGATTGGTTCTTGTGTGACAACCATCTTGTTTCGTTTCCCAGCTGGTACCGTGTTCTGGTCAAAGGACTTCTCAACAATGGCCTGGTCTCCGTGTTTCAGCTGGATTATGGTAAACATGAGCTGGTGAGCGCCACCCAACTGCGGCCACTTTGCCAGGATTTCTGCCAACTTCCTTTCCAGGCCATCACTGCACAGCTGGCTGGTAAAAAAACATTTCTCTTGCGAAGCGTAGCTACCGTTACTTCAAGAAGTTCTTTTCTGTTTTCCAGGCCTGAAGCCCAGGCAGTGGTCTGAAGAAGCCTCCATTGTTTTCAGGAACCACGTGGAGAAGAAGCCCTTTGTAGCTCAGTTGGAATCTGTGCATGAGGCATCTCAGGCCTGGGACCGTAAGGTTGTCATCTACTTGGTGGACACCTCACAAGAAGAAAGGGACGTCTGGCTTCATGACATCATGGCGGAATTTACTGAAGAGCAGAGCAATGTCGTGTAAACCTTGGCAACCAAACAAAACCAAGCGATTGACCCTAGAGTTCATGAATAGTGGCGAGCGTTCTTTCCCTCGTGTCCCATACTTTTCCTTAGTGGTTTGGCTTGGTTGGACTTCTCGTTGGTGGGTTGACTGGGTTGGACTTCTCATTGGTGGGTTGACTGGGTTGGACTTCTCGTTGGAGGTTTGACTGGGTTGGACTTCTCGTTGGCGGTTGGACTGGGTTGGACTTCTCATTGGCAGTTTGACTGGGTTGGACTTCTCGTTAGCGGTTGGACTTGGTTGGACTTCTCGTTAGCGGTTGGACTGGGTTGGACTTCTCATTGGCAGTTTGACTGGGTTGGACTTCTCGTTGGCGCGACTTGGTTGGACTTCTCATTAGTGGTTTGACCGACCTTGAGTCACAATAAACAGTATCCTGGAATTTGATACTTAAACCGATATAATCCGTTCTGAAGTTTACAGTTTTATTGCCTTGTTTTCAACCTTTACAAGGTTGGCAACTTGTTCAATTGATTTGTTTCATTAGATACCAGAATGTTTCCACAAAAGTTCAAGTTCTGAGCATTTGTAAGGCGCTTTTCACAGGTTTAACAGTCTCAAAGCGCACTAAAAAACAACTTGATGTGTTGGCAAGGTTTCGGAGTTGGTAAATTGTCCATTGATACGTGTTTTTTTTTTTTTTTCTCTCAAATTTCAATGGATATTATCCAATGTTCCATTTATTATGGAACGTTTTTTCAGTTTGGTTTTTGTTGTGGATGTTTGGTAAATGACAAATTCATTAATTTGAAGGAAAATGCTTCAAATTAATGAAGAAATATTGAGACGGTTAAAAATATAGAAATGCAATGCAACAATCCACCAAATTCCAACATTATTAACTCCATGGGAAAAAACCCCGCAGGCATGATGGGAGGGTGTCATGTGAAAGAAAAGCTTCTTCCGTGATGGGGTTTGTGGCTCTGCCCAGGCGTTCAGCTGTTAGCGATGTGTTGTACGACTGATTCGAGAACAACAAGTCTCTCTTGTTCATGTTGTGTGTGGCAGAATTGTTCATCAAGCCATGACTTAAACTGACAAAAGACCGTAAGAATGAACCAATTAAAACCGTTTCGGCTTAGCTTTCGTGTACAGCGCCATCCAGTGGCCCGAGGAAAAATCGCTAAACGCAACCTGAACATCACAGCTGATGAAAACTGAGCTTAGAAGATCAGTTCAGGTCAAGTTTCATTTGGCTCGCAAAGCAGAAAATGTTCCAGCTGTATTTCCGGTTTAAAATAAACGCTTGGTTTTTAGAAACTTGTTGGACCAGAATATTCCGGATTAGAGTCCAGTTGGAATCTTGCTGCTGGTTTACTTGATATGGTTGAGAAGAGACAACTAGTTCACATGTGCTTTACCTTGCAACAAGCTTTTATTTTGTCAAATCAACTGTTTACATGAGCTTTATTTTTATTTATGGAGTCAAAGAATTTAATCTTTTTTGTGATTTTTTTTTTGTGATATTTAGATTTCAGATTATTTTATAGCACTTTCTTCGTAGTTTAAACATACAGTATAAGGCACAATGTTTAATGAATTGAAAGATGGATTTTTGTATTTAAACATTGCGTAGTAAACACGAGTGAACCGTTCAAACATAATAAATAAAAAAAAAAACAGTTCTCTTTGCTTCTATCTTTGGGTTTAACTTCACCAAAGTTTTAACTTGACCAAAGTTTTTCTTTTATTTTGATTATGATCTAAATATTAAATAATCATATGAAATGTTGCTCATTTCATATTTTACATGTATGCCCAATAATAACAAATCAAATTAATTCTAAATGTTATGTATAAATAATTAATATATTTAATAATTTAATTGCAGCAAAATTACAGCTACAATTTAACGTAAAAGAAAATAATTACAGCATTTGCTTGTTAGTTGAGTGGGGTTCCGGGACCAAATATAGCAACAACACAAAGTCCTGGTTTAAAAAAAGTTTGATTAATCCCTTGTTTATTTCACATCATGCATCCATTCACATCCATCCATCATCAGCGCGTGAAAAATTTAATACAAACCAATTACGGAGGCGGTTTAAAGGATCTGAGCGGAGGGGGGGGGGTTGGTTTTTCTCAAGATGTGTTTGCATCACTGCAGTTCGTCGAGCACGAGACGACAACATTCCCCGACTTTAGCGGGATCGGAAACGCCGGCGTATTTGGCTATCTGAGAGTTTACGCCCAAAGACCGAGCGAGGTCCTTCACCGTGCTGTCGCCCGACACCGTGGTGCCCAGGGCCACCAGCAGCCGGAACACGGCCTCTCTGTCCTGCACCACCTCCAGCGCCGTGCTGGCCACAGACAAGCACTGGGCCTTGGCCTCGATCTCGGCCGGTTTACCGTACAGCCTGCCAGCGTAGTTCAACAGGAGGGTGGCCAGCGCCACGTGGATGTTTTTGTTGCAGACCGTGCGGAGGTCTCCGGCCCGAGAGAGCACGGCGTCCCGCTGGCCAATCAGGAGCGTGCGGCCCTGAGGCCCGGAGAAGCAGTTGCAGAGCGTGCGGAGAGCCAGCATTTGATTGGCCGGCTTGCCCTCTGGAGACATGAAGCCTAGTAAAAGATTGCAAAGACTGGCACCTTCAGTTCCGCCGCACAGCTGGGCGTTGACCTCCGGGTGGCGCACCGCCAGACGCAAGATGTCCAGCACCGGGAAGACGATGTCTGAAAAGGGAGAGGAGAATCCGGTTGTTAGGTTGTTGTTTACAGTTACCGTGTTGATCACAGCATCATTGGAACAGCAGACAAACAATCCCACAAAAGAGTTTTCTTGAAAAGGTTTAGAACTATATACGTAGATAATAATAAATCATCATTCAATTTATTTATTATTAATAATTACAAATTTTTTTTAAATAACACTAAAAGGTCTATTTAAGAGCCTCAAGGTCAACTTTTCTCTTCAAAGCTAACGAACTTAAAAAGACCTAGAATAATTCTAAAACACTCAAAACTTGTGATTCTAACGATATGAGATTTTCGGTTTTACATTTTTGTGCCACACTGGATCCATCGCTTTACATAAGCAGGGTTTTGGTCATCATTGTGGAAATAAAGTTCCACAATCAGGTTTGAGGCTCAATCAGGGTCTGGAGTTCTCCTCGTGCTTGCGAGGGTTTCCTCTGGGTTTTCCACAATCCAAAAACATGCGTTCAGGTGAACTGCAGTCAGTTTAACTGCCCATAGGTGAATGTGTGTGTTCTGCTCTGTGATTGGTTAGTAAATCTATAAATTCAAGGTTTGTGTTCCGCCTTCAGGCCCGTTTGTTAAGCGACAAATACCGATAAAACACTCATCGTTTGCTCACCACTTGACTTTTCTGTCACTCCCTTCACATTCCTTATGTCTTTAAAAAAAACATTTCCAGCATGCGTTTCCGGCGCGTAACGTTGACCAACAGCGACTTGTATGTTTGTATATGTTTTGTCTGGAATGCTCGGCCAGCGCTACTTTTCAAAGAAGATAGTGGCGGCGCAGAAAGGTGCAATTTCGTAAAAAATGTTGTATCCCAATGCTGTAATGACAATAAACTGCTACTACTACCCAGAATTGGAAAAGACGTTCAGAAATAGGATGCGTTGTAATTTCACTGTAGGCCACGTGTAGAGACGTCTCACCTTTTGGCCAGTGACTGGACCTCCACAGAACACTGATCTGCTGCGACGTCGGCTGTTCCTGACTCACGCCTGTAACCAGGAGCAGAAGCTTCTCCAGACACTCCAGAGCTTCTCCGCTCAGCTTGTGGTCTACAGGAGCCGTGTTGTTCAGTTCCCGCAGTTTCCCTAGACGAGAACAACACGTCTGAAATCCCTGGATTCCATCGCAACTCGGCTGAAACTCACCGAGAATCTGGCCGGTGTTGGCCTGTTCAAACATAACGCCGTCCATGTTGGGGAAAAAGATGTTTGTTGTGCTTTTCTGGAGAGCGGCGGAGGAATAGGCACTTCCACCTGAAAAAGATCCAGGCAGAGAAATGTGTAGAAACGTTTAACAAAAAACTTTTTTTGATAAGAAACACACGTAAAATAAACACACACAGCTTCTGTATTACTGTATTTATGTGAATATAAGCACTCCACTGATTTTTCAAGCACAAAAAAAAAACAAAAATTTCTGGCTAAAGACTTTTCTTCAAATACTTCTTTTACTTATTTTCAACCCTACTTCAACCATAAACCTTGTGACTCATATCTCTTCAAGGCCATTTAAATTTGTCATTTAAAAATGTTTCTTTATTTCTGTTATTGAGCCAATAAAAGGTTATACGCATGTCTGCCTCTGGAACCATTATTTTAAGAAACAAAAGAGGACACGACGCAGAAGCACACTGCTGCATAAAGATAAGATATTTCTGTTAATTTGTGATTGATCCTGACTCGAAATGTGAAAAAATGGGCGCTTGTATTAACATGCATTTTTGTGCATATAAGCACCCCCCAAGTTTCTGTTCCAAGTTTTTGAGTGTCTAAAATGGAAAAACAGGGTGCTTATATTTGCATAAATATGGTATATTTAAAGCTGCTGTATTATGTCTCGATTAGGTCAGAACTAGTCTTCCATTTACCCGTGAAGGGATCAGCTCCTCCTGAAGATCTTGTTCCTGTGGTTTCTGCTCCAGGAATATAGCGACCAGCTCCTTCACAAACCAACACAAAATGTTACCCTGATGTTAACAGGAAACGACAATAAAGTCTTATTTTATTTTATCGTATCTAAACAGGACGACATGCCTGTGAAAGGATCCGCTCCGAAGCCCTGGCTGTTGCCTGCAGAACTTGGAATGTACCGTCCTGCTCCTGAGACAAAAGAAACCCAACACATTGATCTAAGTAGATATTCAACGGAAAAAGACTTCAGTCGGTAAAGGGTAACCCACCAGTAAAGGGGTCCGCAGCCGTGTTGGGGGCAGCTCCCAGAGTGTGGCCTTTAGTGTTCTCGATGATGAAGTTAGCCACCTGATCCAGGAACATGGGGCTTAGGTCGTTCTTCTCCAGGAAGTTGTGAGCTGTCAGCCAGGGGTCATCGGTCAAATTGTAAGGCAGCTTCATTGGAGGACCACCCTCATTCACGTCGATGGTGAAGATGAAGTCGTATTCCTTCATGAACAGATTTGGATTGTTTAGAATTTATTGCTATATGAACTTCAGTGGCCAAGAGCAAAATGCAAAAAAAAACAAATGTGCGTCATATACAAAGTTCTAAACACACGTGTGTGTGCAATATACATGCACTATTATAATAAAATATATTAATATAATCTATTTTAACTAAAATTATATTTATTATATTAATAATTGAAATATAACAAATTATCTTAATGATTAACAGAAACAAAATTCAACAGTATTTCGAAGAGATGAAATATAAACACCAAAAAATAACAATATTTTTGTACTTTTGTAAATTTTAAAAATGTACTTTTGGTAAAAACTTAAAACCCAACAAAATAGTTTAATGTCTCTCCAGCCAAAAAATAAAGTTCTTGTATTTGCTCTCAGAAATAGACCAAAAACAAAAAATCATGATGCCATCGCCAGAATTTAGACCGTATTACCATGCGTAAATGTTTCATGGGTCTCACCTTGCCTTCATACATCACTCGCTTGGAGCTCTGCTGAGAAGAGCCACCCACCACATCTCCAATCTTCACCCAGCGGTCATCACTAGAGCTCCACTGATAGGCTTCCACATTAGTGCCCTCCTTTATGAGCCTCGTCTGGCCATCACGTGTTCCTAGGCAATAAGAACATTTCAGCTTTATCTTCTAATACTCACCAACTCAAAAAATTACTCAAGCTTAACAGGCCCAACAATAGTAACATTAGGTCCCTATATTCTGTGTTTAAATGTATTTGGCGACCACCTGAGTCACTATCGACAGATGTACTCAACAAACCAATGCGACCAGTTTATGACACTGGAACAGCTCTATTGTTAATAAAAAATGATCAGCCGATGGCTCGGGTCTTATTTATCAGACTGCGCAATCTTTATTTGAAGAAATAGACATCTAAAGTTTCCTCAGGAGTTCCTCAGGGCTCAGTTTTAGGCCCGTTTACTTTTCATAACCTTTTCGCTTACTTTGGCTAAATCCGGAGGAAGCACACGGTCTGTTTACAACTAAATCTGTCTGCTAAACCACCTGAAAATTTCCCTCCTACATCACGGATCATCACTGTCTTTAGCCCATGTTTAAAACGCAACATTTTTATTCAAAACTATCTAGAATTCTATGCTATGAATGATTCATCTATTTTAAAAATGTAGAATATTTAATTATAGTGAAGCGTGTCACCTGGTTGGTCCAGGTGTTCTCGGCCTGGTAGCTCCTCTATCTTGATGTCACCCAAGTCTCCAGTTTTGGGGTCAATCACGGCTTTGGAGAGCTCGTCTTCGAAAGCCTGCAGGTCCTGCGCACTTGCTACCCTCTTCTCGCTTTCGGTGAAAATGCGAATTATGCCATCGCTTGCAGGAAACAGGAAATGGTAATTGGACAACAATCTAGGGACATTTAAAGGCACAGAAACGTCCCGATACCTAGCTCCAACAGCAATGTCTCCGTCAGGTAAAACACAGCAGCACCACACTGACTGAGCGGGCAGGCGAATAGTCTGTGTACATTCCCCGTTCCTCCAAACCCTCACGGTTCTGTCCTCTCCTGTGCTGATAAAGTCTACCAACCGAAGAGAAGGTCATAATCATTCATGCAACACTACAAGAAACAACGAAAGAAGCCCGATAAGCACCTCGTCCATTAGGAAAGACGGAAAGGCTGTAGATGTAGTTTGTGTGGCCGTGGAAGGTCTGCACACATTCACCCGTCACCATCCATCGTCTAATACTGGCGTCATTGCTGCACGAGAGAAACTCTGCTTCGTTTATAACCACAAGTCCTCGCACACAGTCTTCGTGACCTGCAAGACATGTTTTCATTATAATACTTGACTTTTCGGAAGATAAAACACTATTAGGTCTGTTATCGGTCTACAAATTGAACCATTCACACAGTACAGTGGTAGGAAAGACCCATGTCTTACAAGTCCGTCTTCGAGGGAATCCCGCTCCTAGTTACGTAATTTGTTTGGGATACAACCGTACGGATAAACTGGCTTGCCACTTACATATGGTAAATTGGCTTGCCACTTCTCCTGATCACATACTAAGCCACTGGAATGCACGAAACATTTGCACTGTGTCTCATGTTAAAGAAATCCAAAACAAAAAGCGTTTTTCGTAGTTAGTGCTGTTACTTTTTGAATCTTCAAGTGTGTGTGAAAACTTTTATTCACTATGGGCGTCAAGAAAGTAACAGAAAAGTGGCGAGAAGAATAGAGCTCTCTTGTCGATAGAAACCAAGCAAGAGACACAATAGCAACTTTCTGTTACCTGCGTGGCCAGACAAAAAAAACATGTGATCAGGGAAAGCAACTAACAAGCTATTGCCATATCCTGTTAATCTTAACAATACGTACAGTAAAACTTTATTACAATTATTACCAATATTTTATAGTTTATAAAAACATTCTGTCTAAATTTACAAAATTTTGGGACAGATTAGCACGTCTATGCAAAATGCGTCCCACTTTACGGAGTTTTCGCTTTACAAAACTGGTCTTGGCACAGAATACATCCGTAAGGTGAGGTACCACTGTATAACTGGATTCAATAATGTACAGAGACTGTAAAACTACACCAAAAGAACAAAAGTATGTCATTTAAAGGTTAAAGAACAATATAAGTGCACTGTTAGATCAAAATGTGGGGTCTTATAGAGCACAGAGTAAAAACATCCTGCTCTCTGCAAATCAAACCAAACAGACTTTTTGCAAGGCTTTTCAGCGTCTCGACTACACAAACAGCATTTTTGACTACAATAAGATAATTTGAAGAGCTTATCATGAGACAAGTACCTGAATACGTCCGCTCACAGCGCCCTGCTTTCCATAACTTTATGGTCTTGTCAGCTGATCCAGACAGCATTAGCCCCTGCTCGGGCAATATAACGACGGCCCACACGGCTGCAGTGTGACCCTGACGTGGAAAGGTTTAGAAAGAAGAATATTAGTACATTTGCACTGTCTGTTTTGTTTATCACAGTGAATGCAAAGATTTAAAGACTAAAAGGAACTGTGTCTGAAAAATAATAACACAGCCATGTACAAGCGCCAACGCCTGCAGTTGAGCCATTTTACCAAAAACATTAAAAAGTTAAGTGAATTTTGTCAATATGGCCACTAGAGACAGAATCAAAGTTGTGTTCTGAATTTAAATTGAATTTAAGTGAAGTTACACACACACACACACACACACACACACACACACACACACACACAGTGAAGTGAAGACACACAAACCCAGAGCAGTGGGTACTTACATTATAATAAATTATTACAGATGTAGTTTAAATTACATTACAATAACATGTACATTAAATTACATGTTTTTTTAAATTAAATTACTATATTTAACTTGTAGGTGTATTTACGTTCATCAATATCACCTGTAAAGTCATCATGCACTTTTCTGAGAGCCAAACTTTTGCCGTCGTGTCCCATGAGCCGCTCAGTAACGTTCCAAACTTGCCCGCTGAGAGTGTGCAAACTACAAACAGAAACACAAATCGCTTAACCTCAAGAGAATCTATCTACCTCAAATGAGTATTTCGTTTTTCCATCATCATCATCATCATCATCATCATCATCAACAAACTGCCTGTAATTTTACATTAAGTCGATAAAA
>CM051504.1:3464343-3510208 GCA_028031935.1 Paedocypris micromegethes
TTTTTTTTTTTTTTTTTATTTGAGAAAAATTCCTATTTAAAAGTTATTTACCTGCTGTCTCAAGCCAACTGAGAATTTGAGATGTACATGAGAGTGGTCGCTCAAATGTGACCATTCAGGATGTGGCTTTTAATTCCAAATGTTTGGCTTGACTGCCACTCCAGTCTGCTGGCAGCCAGGAAAAAAAGGAAAACATAAATGTAATACTCCTCCTGGATGTGAATGAGAGGGAAGTAAACTGCCTGCAACTGTTTTAGAAGATCGAAGCAGATTAAACAACTACTGTCTTAGGAGTAAATGTAAATTTAAATACGTTGTGTGAACTATTCACATTTTGAAGGGTGAAATCATGTCCATAAAAAAAAACATTTTCTAAGATAAAAATTGTATAAGATTTTAATTGTGTAAAACAACATGCATCACCAGAATATCACACACACAAACACAGGGCAAATTTATCTATAAGATGTGTATTAAAATGTAAGTAATCTATTTTATGTATAAAATTTTATTTTATGTTATATTTTATATATTATATTTTATGTATAGTCACCCTGTTGGAAAAAAAGTTGTTTCATTCAAGATTAAGATTCATCTGTTCGATCACAATACATCTATCCAGTCAATTTTTTCAACAAACCATTCATATCATCAGTCTTTATTTATCCTTCTATTATTTATATATTCTCCTCTCCAGTCTTTCATCAACTCATCCATCTTACGTGGTCATCTGGTTATTCATCTCTTAATGAATCTATTCATTCAGCTTTCTAGAATCTAACCATTCATGTCTTCAGCCATTCATCCACTCAATCATCTTACAGCGTCATCTAGTCATTCTTCAGTCCCTTCAGCATTTCACCCTCTCTATCGA
Source organism: Paedocypris micromegethes (assembly GCA_028031935.1). Lineage (NCBI taxonomy): Eukaryota > Metazoa > Chordata > Actinopteri > Cypriniformes > Paedocypris > Paedocypris micromegethes. The sequence continues at coordinate 3,465,218 of CM051504.1, forward strand.
TATTTCCGCTTAACTTCCGTTTAACTTTAAGTTACTCATTCTCTTCAGCCAATTTTCATTATTCAAGAAAAAAGTATTCATCTATAAATTAAACATTTACAGTAATTTTATGTGAAACAAATATCTTGCAAAACTTCTGATCTGATTTATAGATATGACCATATCACCATGTTTTCAGAGACTTGAAAACCAATGAAACCAGTATGAAAATGTCCAAGTTGTCCAAAAAACTCCTTGCAGTTTGTTATGTAAACTCTTGTGTGAATATGTGTGACTCGAGTTACTGAACCAATTGACTTGACTAAGTTTAATGAACATTATTTGTTTCAATTGTAGCCATTATGTGTTGCATACAGTATGCGGTTCAAATACATTTACATATGTACATCAGCTCCGTAAAAGTAGAAATTAAACATAAATGGTAACATGTTGGAAATACACAAAGAAATGCAAGCAATACAAAGTATAAGAGAGTATCAAAGTAATCAAATAATGAATAGACTAGAAAAAAAGTCAAATAAATACCAATCAAAAATGCAGAAAGATTTCTGTGTAAAACGTGTGAATTCAGCTACTGTATCTCAGTTTTTAATATTTAACACCACGGTGACCCTGGGAAATCTTCCGTGTGCACACTCTATGAACACACAACCACTTTGTCAAGAATCTATCTGACATCCTTGGTGTTTTCTTTGGAGCTTTGCCGCACGAATTGCACGGATTCCTGAGCGTTATAACGGATTTTCATTTGAAATGCCATTCCCGATCGAAAGGTATAATTACAGTCATGTTTAGAAGAGGTCTTAATTCCTGTCTCGAGACAGTTTCCACCCCATGTACGACTATAAATGTCGGTCCACACGGGGTGATTATGTGGGCAGTGAACATGGACACAAAGCGCAGTTATATTATTCCAAAAAAAAACTCCAACTTTAAACTCAACAGCGCGTTTTACAGACATTTTAGTTTTTTCCCCGTCCTTCTGAAGGGGTCATTAGTAGTTAAGTGACGTCTTGACTGTCCTCCATCCTCAACTTGAACTGCAAGCGTGTGTTTGTGAGATTGGCCGAGGCCCAAACCGAGGTCTATACTGCCTCTGGCACTGGACAGATTAAGACTGTAATTATAGATCTGGGTTTGGACTCAGCTTTGTTTGAGAAAATGGAGGGAGGCTGCTGGGCTGGGTGATGTCATCTCTGGTTTGTGAAGGGATTGCTGAGCTGGTGTTGGCTTACTGTGCCGCGTGGAGGCCGCGAAAACATTGCGAGTGTACGTAATCCCATTTATAATCCTCAATAACCCGGATTATTAGCATTGTCAGAACGACAGGTAATTATTTTGGTGTTTAATTGACATACAGTGATGCAAACAGGTTTTACATCAGACTTTCAATCTACTGGTGTAAAGTATTTGACTAAATGGACTTACTTAAGTGTTGTTTTTGCTACTCTGTACTTGACTACATTTGTGATTGAGTATCTGTACACTTTTCTCCACTACATTTGAATGGACACTTATTGTTACTTGTTACATTGTGATGCAAGTCGGTGAATTTCTTGGGCGGACAAGGCAATATCCCCATCTGCAGAATGCTGAAGGTACTGGATGATATTTATGCTAAGACACTTGCTAATTATCAGCAAATGCATTTTTTTCTACTTTGAGTTTGACTGAGACTGACATTTTGTTCTTTATTTTGCTCTGTCATTTAGCAACTTTGAGGTGTTAAATGTAATTTCTATATATTAATAAATAAAACCTCATAAATAAAGAACTTCTTGTTTTTCAAGCCTAAATTCAGTAGGTGTTAAATAGTTAAGTTCTTTTAAAATTGGATTCTTTGTGACTTTTGAAGTCTTCTTGGAATTGGTGACTTACAACGTGTAATGGAGTGATTTTTACAGTACAGTATTTGTGCTTTTACTCAAGTATGATTTTCTTGTACTTTTTACACTTCTGTTTCAATCAATAGTACAGATCGAGCTTTTTTAATGGATTTTTGATGACAGGATGGAAATAAACATGTACACCCACATTTACACCGCTTTTTTTGTTATCGTTTATTTTTGAGAAGAAACGTATTTTGATTTTTTTCAGTTGTTAAATGTAAAGATTTTGCTGATATATACACGCGGAGGAGAATTCCGGTATTGTAATCTGAGCTCCGGTCTGGGAATAACACGAGTAGAATTCACAGCCCCCTTTTCCAATCTGTTTATCGGCTGTAATCCTGTGGCAAAGCAAGGGCAATGCAGTGTGGTGGGGGTGACAATGTGACCCAGGAATTAAACAAAGCAATGACAACCGTGTTGACCGTGTCGCCCAGTGTGTGTTCAGATCCTGATAGCAGTGCAAGGCAATAAAAAATACAAACAAATTACAGGACACTTTCTTTTGCCTTTTTATTGCGTCTATAAATTCAAGACTCATTTTATGAAACATGTAAACTACTTTTGCACTATTGCTGTCTGTCTGTCTGTGAATTTATGAACATTAAGAATTAAAATATCCATCTATCTATCTATCTATCTATCTATCTATCTATCTGTCTGTCTGTCTGTCTGTCTGTCTGTCTATCTATCTATTATTAATCCATTGCTGTATCTCTCTCTCTCTCTCTCTCTCTCTCTCTCTCTCTCTCTCTCTCTCTCTCTCTCTACCATCATTCATTTTCTATCTATATATCTATCTGTCTGTCTGTCTGTCCTTCCTTCTATTCATCCATCCATCTATCCATTAATTGCTGTATCTCTTTCTCTGTCTGTCACTTCTATTTTCCTTTACAACATTGATTCCTTTACTCTCATCGATTTATCTCTCTCTCTCTCTCTCTCTCTCTCTCTCTCTCTCTCTCTCTCTCTCTCTCTTTATTATCAAGCAATCGTTTATCTATCTGTCTGTCTGTCTGTCTGTCCGTCCGTCTGTTTATCTATCTCGCCATCCATTCATCTTTCTGCCCATTCATTCATCCATCCATCCAATCAGGATATACTATATATATGTACGTATATACATATATGAGAATAAGTGCACAAAAATGTAGTTTCATTTAATTTAATTCAATATAATTTCTCTCTGTCTCTCTCTTCTGTGTTCGTTGTCTGTGCCCTTGTCCATCCTCTGGTTCACCGGCTGTTGCTTGTGCCACCAGCTTTCTCTGACCTTTTGCCCTTTGACCTTGTGACTTGCGGTCTGTTCTTCACAATACAGGCCACACAATGCTTTGTCACCCCACCTCCTTCCCCCATAAACTACCCGTTTTAATCCCTCACAACAATGAAACAAAGAGAAATATTAATACGTTAAATCTGATACCTGCCAAAACATGACTACAGTGAGTATAATTCCAAAAATGAAAAAAAAAAATCCTTCACAAAAATGTGTTGTTGTGATCTCAACGGTTTCTCACAAACTAAATTATGAATCAACTACACATAATGAATTATGAATACTAATGCATGAATCAACCAATCAAAACCAGATTAAACCTACTAACTCATATAGTCTAAATTAAAGTGACTGACTTGGGCTGATTTGACCATTTTGTTTGTTTTGCCTTTCCAGACGTGACCGCTGAGAAGATTAAGAGATTTGGAATGAGATTATTCTCGGTCCCATCAACACGCTCCATTAAATAAGCAAATAAGTGGTTTGTAAACAAGCCCACAACAAAGGCTTGCCAAAACATTCCAGTCCGGCGCGATGCCACATGATCTTCCTGCCACACACAAAACCGCTTGATAAATCCAACATGCCGAGTCACATCTCAGATTTTTTGTACTGAAGCAATTTTACTCTGTACTTGACTACATTTGTGACTGAGTATCTGCAGTCTTCACTCAACTACATTTGAATGGACACTTATCGCACTCAAGCTGGCATCTTTTTCTATTGCAGTTAAAATCTTGAGCAGACAAAGTGATATCGCCATCTGCAGGATGCTGAAGGTACTGGATGCCATTTATGGGCTAAATCACGTGAATTAGCGATAGCACTTTTTTTGCACATTTGAGTTTGACGTTTTGTTGCTTTTTGTTATCTCTTATGTTCTTATGTATCTCTTATATATATATATATATATATATATATATATATATATATATTCGTTTATATATACAGTTTCTTGTTTATGATGCTTTTTGAGCCTAAATTCAATACTGAGTAAAATACTTAGGTTCTTTTTAAATCGGATACTTTATGACTTTTACTCAAGTCTTCTTGGAATTGGTGACTTGGAATTGGTATTGCTTTCTGGCACTCTTTACACCTCAATCAGATCTTGATATGCCCTCACGTCTCAATGAAATAACGTATCCGGCGTGTCCTTGGCATTTCTTCGCCATAGAGTAACGAGCCAAAAACGTGGCGTTCGGCAGAACTTCCAGGTGATTTGTAATTAACCTCCAATGTGCTTGAGAAAGACACCCAAACACTCTCATAAATCATCCCGATTCACAAGGCAAAGGGACAACGAATGATGTCAGCGAAGACTTGTGTTTCCACGCGTCCTAATGCAAATACACCCACCCCCTGCCACGCGAGGAGGAGGAGCGCGCGCGTGTGTGTGTGTGTGTGAGCTTGAACACGACAGCACGGCCTGCAAAGCCAAGCTCAAATGGAAACGCCACTGGAGGCTCTTTTGTAATGTATATTAACTTGTGCCGGTCCTTCACCTGACAGACTATTGTTCCCCAAAAGCCCCCGGCCTCCCTCCTTCCCTCCGAGCAGGTTGGGTGTATTGTGTGGCGAGAGGCCGTTGTCTGTTGGGGTGGGGTGGGGGTGGGGGGCTTCGAGGGTCGAGACGCCGACCTCAGCGAGTGGGGGTGACCTAAGCAGATGGCGGGGCAGGCTGTCCACTCAGCCAGAATTAATAACGTGTGCCATGTCACATTGTTTGAGAAAACGCTCCCCTACTCACCCGGCTCTGTTCCTGTGCTCCCTCTCTTTCTTTCTAACGCTCATAATTCATTTATGGAGGGTTTTTTTTTGTTTTGTTAGAAAGCACTGCACAACAAATTGACATATATAGTCACGTAAAACCACGCTTTGTCTTCCCGGAAATTGGAAAAAGTGCGTTCACCATGTATCATTTTTTCATTTATTCCTCTGTTGATATTTTTTTTTATTATTGTTGCTCTATCACTGCTTACTATTAGCCTTTGTTTTAGTATGTGTTTTAGATGTAAACATGCGGTGCTTTGACTGTAAAAATACTTAATCTGTATTGTAATGTAATGTATTATTTATCTATCTATCTATCTATCTATCTATCTATCTATCTATCTATCTATCTATCTATCTATCTATCCATCCATCCATCCATCCATCCATCCATCCATCCATCCATCCATCCATCCATCCATCCATCCATCCATCTATCTAGTCTCTCTAGTCTCTCTAGTCTCTCTGTGTGTCTGTCAGTCTCAACAATCATCCATCCATCGATCCATGTATTATTCAATCTAGCTGTTAAAATGCAAAATCAAACCAACAAAAAAAGCATTTGTTTTGTTTTATGAAAAACAACTTTGCAAGTGTGTGTATGTGCTTTAACTCTAGACAGGAGCAGTGTTCAAAATCTACTATTTTTCATTATCTTAAATATGTGTTAGCTGCAAATGTGTAATTTTTCAGAGCTTCTTTTCTTCGTCCATTAAAGACGTGTCGTTTCTGGCAAAGACGCTTTCAGTCATGGTCAGTGTTCACCTACAGGGTCGGGGTCTTCACAGTTTGCCTGTCTAGACAGAAGGGGAAAAAACGGACATGTGGTGCAGAAGTGTGAATTTATGCCATACGCAAGTGTCAGGAAAGGAAAGTGTCTGAATGTACGTCAGATATACAACTGGGATGTGTGTGTTTTATATATATTTCAGAAAGAAAGATCTGGGCCAAGGTTGTGACAAGGCTTCTACTCTGGCCTGTCGTGTTTTCCACCTTTTCTTCAACCTTTTTTCCAGCATTTGAAATGAAGAAATTCTGCTGCTGTCAACACGTTCTCAAAGTCAGTTTAAGCTCTTATTAACTCTATAACAATAGAAATTAGTCTGAATAACACACATGATTAAATAAAGCCTTAAAACGTTTAATCATATGGTTACTTGAGCACTATAAAAACAATAGAGTCTGAGTTTAGTCACAATCCCTACTTCTTTAATTATGATGAATGGTGATTATGATCTATGGTTTTTAAGTCATTTTTGATGACTTTAAAAAGGTTTTAAAAGTTGAAATTCTTGTTTTAATTTGAATAAATTAATTCTCGGAATAATAAAAAATAAAGAATACAACAAATGCATTTTTTAAACTATATTTCCAGCCAAAAATATTTGAGTTTGAATAAAAATGTGAAGATATCATTTGTTATAACTCTCAAGTGCAAAGTAATTCTATTGAGATTAAGATTTTCTTTTTTGCGCTGGTAAACTGGCAATAAAAATGGCTAAATCCCAAAATTATTATGGAACGAGGTTGCCAGATTAAAACATCTTGTTGAACAAAATATTCAGAAATACACACCACAGGCATTCCCAGAATACACACACTGCTATACTTAACCTCGAAACTGGTTTGGCATTATAATTTGGAGATTAAGTGAAAACAAAGTCGTCTTGTGCCGAGACATCATTCATCTTTTTGGTTTATATTTCAATAAACGGACCAGTGATAGATTTCAACTGCATCTTCCACAAATCCATGTTTCAAGAATTAATGCGCTGACGTTCCGACCGCATCCTGATGACCAACACAATCCCCGTCACGGCGGTTTGTAGAAATAAATAAATAAATACTGCTGAAAACCAGATTTTTAGACTGTTCTCACAATATTTGGAGCGTGACGTTCCATTCCGTTAAGTTCCAAATTTTCAGGACGTATGAGAAAAACTACTAACTTATTGTAGTCTACACGCATTTTTAATGATGAAAAAATATAGGATAAAAAATAGTGTTTTTCCCCCACAGTGCTTCTCGTGAACCAAATACAGATGAAGCTGCTTACGAAATTGATGATTTTGGATTCCTACTCAAATTGTTCATTATTTAAGCTGCTTTTTTAGATTTACCCAAACTTGTTATAAAAATACACATTTTATTGTCCTAATTTAAACCCAAACTCATTAAATGCAAGACTTGTCTGTTAAAAAGTGTCATGGAGATAATTTTCAACAAAGTGTGTAATTCGGTGGCAACATGGAGCTTTCCCCAACCGACCCGTTAAATGTCAGTGGTAAATGGCGTTTTCATTGGCCCTGAGAAGGTCCTTTATAAGACTTTAACAGCCTTCTTCATCCAAGATGGAAAGTTTCACAGTCTATTTCAAAAACCAGCACAGATTCGCCATACTGTAAATTCACAAACATTCCTAAGCAACTTACAGAACCGGAATATGCACATTTTACACTTATACTATTGAGATCAAATAATTGGCGTTTTAGTCAGAGCGAACACAGGCTTTATGCTCATTATTCCGAGGACAGTCTGTGACTTGATTCCTCAGCAGAGCGACTGGTTTGTGCATCAGTGTGACCAGCCCGGGGCCAAAGTTGAACTCTGAGAGACACTGTACGCTCACTGCTCATTAGCTTTGATCAACTGTTTTCTTCATACAAAAATAAATCTGCCACACTGTCCGCCTTCCACCCTCTGAAATGCAAAATGGGCTTTAATGCTCCTCATGTATTAATTATCTCCAATGCTGAGACGGTTTGATGGCACCATGAAAGAGGACGATGGGTGGCAGTGTGAAATCCTCGTCAGATTTAGTCGTCTTAGTTGGTGTGGAGCTCTGCATTCCCCTGGATGATGCGCGCTTGGTGACGGTTCAGAAGCCCAGGCTTTTAACTCATCTTTTAATTTCACTCGAGACTCGTTAAACTCTTTTTAAGCTCGGACTGATGTCAGTGACGCTTCCATTCAGCTCTCGGAGAAGAGCTGGTTTGAGCCATGGCAATGCCTGGATATTTTTAAGACGAATGTTAGTTAATCCGCCATGTTTGTCGTACCGTTTAACAAAACAACCCACCCACCCCTGAAGACACACACACACACACACACACACACACACACACACACACACACACTCGTGCAGCTGACTGCCTGCACCAAATGTCAGTGGTGTCTTGTGATCCCTGTTGGCATTTATTATCTGATGAAGAAATAATATCTGATGGCTGACTATCCTCACTCTGGTTTTCGTCCTCGTGTGTGTGATTGACGAAATCATGTGGACACCAACAGATGAAGACGCTTCTCAGTGGACCAGTTTTCAACCAGATTTGTGTTTGAATGGTCGCCACATGTCAAGATCCAGTCGTCCTGTGCCAAGCAAACTGGAAATAAATTGGCTGTGGATGTATTGTTTGTATTTGTTCTTGAGGCGATTGACTCCAGCTCCAGAAGAAAGACAACGCATGGAGATACCTTCAGCCATCCATTTTCAGAACCACTTTTTCCATTTCTGGGTCACAGGGAGCTGAAGCCAATCCCAGCCACTCTGGGTCTGAAGTGACCAACCAATCCCAAAGTACGACACACATTTACAGTCTCACTCGCACAAATGGACAATTCTTCAGACATGGGAGTGGTTCCAACTTGTCGTATTTAAAAAAAAAATTTACAAAATAAATAAAATGTATTAACGTTTTTTTAAATTCCAAATTAAAATATTAACAATAATAACACTGGAAAAACTGTATACACACTGTGTTTACAAACATTTCAAAATGTTACATGAATATTAAGTTCTATAGCATCTTGCACTTTATGCATTTTGTCAGTATGATGTGTGGCCAAACAAATCGTCTAAGAGAAGGATGTAATCCTCAAATAATACAGGTCTGTGAAGTAAAAAAAAATCTGGAGAGAGAAGAACCTTTAGAGACCCGTCTTTCTCTTGGCAAAAAGCGCAGGCAGTCATCAACGCTAGATTTACGGGCGGCACACTTGCGGGTTTCTCAGGATTGCTTGGATTGGCGGTACATGCTGTCTGCTTCATTAAGCTCTTAGGATGGCTCTCTTTCATTGAGAATAATCACTCGAGAGCCGCAGGAAAGAGGAGAGGACAACACTGAGATGAGACAGAAGACAGATTGAAAAAGTCAAGTGATATACAACAGCTACAATTTGGAAAGGCGAGAGGAAATGATTATTAGAATGCTCTGTTCTTCAGAGAATGGAAAATTAATTCATAATAGTTTGCTGATGCACTAACCAATAAATTCATTTATATGGGATTGAAAATTTTGCAGTTTTAGGAAAAGTGGCCAACGATTTAGGAGGTCTGTCCTGTTCTCAGGTCCATAGCTGCTGTGATTGGCTCCAGTTCCCCGAAACCAAGAAATGGAAAACACTGTTTAGATGAAGTTGTTAGAAATAGATGGATTTTTGGATGGGTGTTTTGTACAGTAAGAGAAAGAATTATGAGCATTCCTAAAGGAAATATTAAATCATGTGTGCACACAACAATAAAAACTGTTATTAGATACATAACACACAGGAGTCAAAGGTTATATTTTGTAACACTTACTTCTTATTTACAAATGTCATAATCCTGAGGTTTCTCGTACAATATTGGGGATATTTTTGGACGGGTGAGCTCAAACACTTTTACGGGTTTCATCTGTAAAAGATTTGGGAAACTTTACAATTTTTTATGCATGTATAAAACTTTAAGAGTGACTGGAGGTTACTTTCTCAGATCATAAAAAAACTCTGGGAAAAGAAATGGAAAATGGCTTTGGTGCATGAGTTTCCTTACCCAGAATCCTTTGCTGCAAGGCACTGAGCCATTTTTTTTCCATCCGCAAGCTTTCTAATTTACCTTAAGCCTATGTCCAGACGCTCCTGACACTTGTTTTTCTCATCTCCCTTCTTCGTTATTTTATATTATAGTGCCTCGTGTTATGAGGTACACATTCAAATCACTAACTATTCCGAAAGATTTTAAATCTGTGGTGAGGTGTGAGCTATTTATTTAAATTCAAGTTATTATTCAAGTTTGAAAACAGATGGGTATTGCAAAATTGACCCAACACTAGAACTTCATGGAGTGTGGAAGCTGCAAATATATAATTAAAAATAAAATACAATATGGATTAAATTACAAATATAGACAAAATGCACACTTCTTGCGCTGCTACATCACGTATTTTGACTTTCTGCTACACGACGTCATCGTGAATTCAGAAAGCGATGTACGTAACCTGAATCAGTTTAACTGTAATTAATAATCAAAGCACGTATAAATAAAAACACGTTCTCTGCGCGCACCCAGTGAAATATTAAACTTGCTCCACAAACTTTGTTTCCATCTCGAGCCGCCGAGTTATTTACGAGCGAGTAAACACAGTTTTGCCTCAGCAAACCATTCATCCGCTCGAGCCTCCCAACAGTCTCGCGATAGCACGAGACTCGCTTACTGGAGCATATGGTGAGAGTTTTCCTCCTCTCGCGAGACCCGCAGAATTTCCCACGCCTGTTGTTGTGGCGTCTGCCCTTTTCTTTTACTCACCCTGCCCCCCTCCCCCCTGCCCCGTCCTCGTCACCCGCCCCCTTTCTCTCTCTCCCCGGCTCGTGCAGCCTCCAGTCTGCGTCTGTTGTCTCGGCGGCTGGTAGCGTCTGGGAGAGAGGATCTCGCGAGTCTTGGAGTTTTGGTGAGAGTTTGTGGAAGATGGCGCCTGTTGTGACAGGGTAAGTCTGAGATTCTGGACCCGCTGCAGGAGTTCAGCCGCTTTCACACACTTTCCACAAAACAAGCGCGAGGGGGGGAAACTGTCCTTATGTGTCCCGGTGAACGTCGGCGGTCTTCACGCTGCGGACTCGAGCCCCCGGCGGTGTGATGAAAGCGAACCTAACGTGTGTTTTATCAATTGGCGTGCGTGTGTTGTGGATTTGGAGGCTGACGCATCTCTTTGTACCGGAGCACGTTGTCGCTTCTCCGGGACGAAATCAAGAGCCACGAGGAATAAGGAAGTCCCCGCAGAGGGATCGCCCTGGTGCACATGGGGAAGAGGCGCGTTGTGTGGTTGTAGTAGCGCAGCACGGCGGCTTTGTCTCCGCGTCGCTCGCGCTTGGGTCGGGGCGAACACCTCCCTCGCGATCGGGCTTTTGTTGCCGCGCTCGCCGGTCCGATGTGCTTTATTTCCCGTGGTATGGACGAGAGCTCGCGCTGCCTGGAGACGGATGGTTATTTAATGGCAAGTGCAACTAAGGACATCAAACCTCCGGGAGCTGAGGATGCTCGCGTTTAGGAGTCGGAATTTACCGTGTAGTGTGTTGTGTCACTCTGGGGAAACGATTATGTGGAATGTTTTTATGGCGTTATGCATTTTATGGCGTGTAGACTATTGTGTTAATATCTGTTGCATTTTAATGCGTAAACAAGCTCTTAATGATAGATCTGCTATAGTCTTGCAAACTTTGTTTTAAAAGCGGAGGAAAACATTACAAAGTCAAAACAATTAAGTTGAAGTTTATTTATTTAGCTTTTCTCAGTCCCAGACCAACGCAAAGCCGCTATGCGTTTCATAATTTGAAAGTTTCGAAAGCTCTGTAAGCGATTCAGTCACTGATTTAATCCACATTTTGCATCTTGATACCTCAAAACGGAGCAGGTCATAATATTATGATAATATAATCACGATATGCTAAAAATATGAATTGTTGTTTTTTTTATTGTACATTTTTCCGCATTCAGCTTAAAAGAAAATCGACTAAGGCATACAGAATCAGAATCTTTCCACGCTGCAAAGTAGGTGACAGACATTTTCTGGTTTCTTTTCTGGCCTGGTCCGAGGGCGAGGCGTGTGGAGGGGGCCGACTGTTTGTTTGGGGGGCTTTCTAGTGGACCTGAGCTTCTGCCGTTCTTACAGGAAAACCAACGACGGGTTGTCTGGCCACCTGCCCAGCCAGTGTCCTCCAATTAAATTAGAGATGGCAGGATTGTTAGCATTCGTGAGGGCATCGTCGGGCTAGTGGCTCCGGCGTTTAGAGGATGGTTGGCCTTTTACAGTTGAGTGCACATCCTTTTGTGTGCTGCCTGCTGTTTGACCTGATAATGGTCATGGACTTGGACTTCTCGTGAGGCTACTAGTCACTTAATGGCCAAGGTTCTGGTGTGTTTACACAAGCATGTTTAATCTGTATTATATGAGAGACTTTATAAAACCACTTTGCTTTACAGTGTGCTGTGGAACCAAAATGGATTTTTGTATTTTTGTCTTGTGTGCTTTATATGCAATTTTATTTTTTGAATTGTTAAAAAAACAGAAATGTAAATATATTAGTCAATTCAACGTTGAACACTAATTACGCACAGACACACACGCATGCATTTACATACTTACATATTCAAAGTAGCAATAAATTATGTATGAAAAATATATATTATTTTGGCATCTATTACATGAATTTAATTGAAAAAACAATTATTTTCTCCCACAACGAGGAAATTGAATCTTACAACAGCAGAAGTATTTTACAGAAGCACAGAGAGAATATTTACAGATCATATTACACATCTACATATTATATAAACATACAATTTAAATATTATACTCGTTTAATATAACCGAGTGTTAAATGTGCATAAGCCCTCTATTATCTGAAGAAATGAGACGGTCAGACCAATACGTTTGTTACCCAGACCAATACCCACAGCTCACACGCTGGGGTGATGTGACAATAAAGTGGATTGATTTTATCGCTATAAAAATAAACAAAAATACGTAAATAAACATAACTATAAATAACACTGCACACATCCAAACATTTTATCAAAGATCTTCAGATTGTGTATGTATGAAATAATAAATTTTTTATTTTTCTCTTTTACGTGTGAAAATAATAATATCTATCTATCTATCTATCTATCTATCTATCTATCTATCTATCTATCTATCTATCTATCTATCTATCTATCTATCTATCTATCTATCTATCTATATATATATATATATATATATATATGTAGATATAGATATACATAGTAGCAAAAATATATTTATATGAAAAATACATAATTTTTCGATTATGTAAAATAACAATTTACTCACGTAGCATCACTTAACCTTTAGCACATTTCCACCACTGTCATGCTCTAGGGGGCAGAGAATTTATTCAACATCGAATCGACCAATTTCTCCATCAGTTTTTTTTTGCTTACAGATATGCTTTGTGGACTTGGACCAAAGCCCGGTTCTTTTGTGCATGTGTATAATGACACAATAAAGTCTGTGTAGGAACAATGAAAGGTGTGTGCCAGGATAAACGCGTAGACCTGAGTGTTTAAAGCGAATCCGATCTTTTCTTCAGGGCATCTTTCTAATCTCACTGCCCACAAGAAGAGGAGAAGCTCTGCCACACCATCATCACACACTTCAGAGCATCAGTGATCTGTCTGTCTGAGGGGAAGCGAGGCAGCGTAGCGTAAGAGAGAGCACGCATGCAGTCTCTTCCTTCCTGCTGTGCACTTGCAGGCCATTAAAACAAGGTTGACTGGAAAGTGAATATCGTTCTTGGTGCGGCGTATGTCGGCAATGAAACTGAATCGGACTAGGACACGATCATCTACATTTGGAAAGGAACGTCATCCATTCTATTGTGAGGTTGCACAGCCAAACGTATTTAAATCATAGTAGTACATGCTGGATCAAAATGGACCAGAAAACGCAATCATGCTGTTTGTCACGCAAACCATTATGTTGCCGTTTCATTTGTTTACATGATCAAGACCATACAAGACCTTACGTTTTATACTATTAATTATATACATACACTTTGCATTGTGTGAGTTGTTGTATATTTTAGTTATATAGTTGTTTACACTAAATGAGGCACACAACATTTATATGGTCACATGATCAAGACCATATTTTAGAGCAGGGGTCCTCAATTATAAACTTGAAGGGTCCACTTACGAAATTTACGTTCAGTCCGAGGTCCGGAAAAATATCGGTCAAGTTGCAAAAATGAACCACTATGTGAATGGCACGTCATCCGTATAGAAACAACATGCTTCAGGTTAATCTCTCGATCTCGAACCTCTCCTTGTGTGAGGTTTGTAAGACCCAAAACATCTTCATAAATTTGACACAATATAGTTCACCTCACTTTTCTTCATCAAACAATCTGAGAAAGATCATAAATTGTGAATTATCCTTTTGAGTCCCTTCAAACAGAGCAGTCACCACTTCACTCACACACTCATTGACTATTTCAGCATTAGAGAAAGGTGTTTTGTGTTGTCCCAGGACACACGTGAGACATTCGTTGCCTGTGTGTGTGTGTGTGTGTGTGTGTGGAATTTGTTCAAATTGTGCGTGCTTGGATTAATAATGGCATTTCAGGATCACTTTTGATGATCGCGACCTGAGCGACTAAGGGCCGCGCCCGCGGCCGTGTTTTAAAGTAACCAAATGCCGCCAGAGCGCAGATGACGTAGTTGTCACGTTGCTCTTACAGCGGCTGTGATTGGACAAATGCCGCAGCTAAAACGAGTACAAGATAAATTATATACATTTATAAATATATTTGTTTGCGTTCGTGTGTGTGTGTGTGTGTGTGTGAGAGAGTGAGTGAGTGAATAAATATTGCTGGATCAAAATTGCGTGATCGACTAAAAAAACGCCTTTGGATTATGATCACAAGAGTAGCATGTTGGTTTTGCCGTCGGTCCAAATGTAATCGCGTCTGGGTCCGGATGCGGACCGGAGTCCGCCTATTGAGTACCCCTGTTTTAGAGCATCTAATCATGTTTATATGCAGTACTATGTTTAGTGAGTTGTTCATTAGGCTCATTTATGCTTTTCTACAATTTAATTAAATTTGCTTTAATTTATTACAGTTGTTGCTATGGTATAAAAAGTGTTTCTAGTGGGAACGCTGTTGCTATGTGTTCAAACTTTATGAAACACAACGCAAATGTATCTTCGTGTAATCAATACAATATTGAATTGGATTGAAAAAGCCTTTGCTACACACACACACACACACAAAGTGTGTGTATGTAACATTATTTCAATAGTTGGACAAACCAACATAAACCTGTTTTAGACTTTTACACCAGGAACAAAAACAAACTGAACAAAGTATAACAAATTATTAATAGTACATTTTCCAAATGTTTTAGCGTAATCCGGTTTCATTTTGTGTGTGTGTGTGTGTGTCTATTTAATACAAATTGGTGTGTGTTGTCTTATTCTGTCAAACTTGAAGAAGTTTTAAAAAACGTTTCAAATATTTCACTTTTTTGAGACATTTTCTGCCAATATTTTTGAAGCAAGCTAAATTGTGGTTAATCTATTTATGATTATTATTGGTGATTAACCTTAAAGTAAATAAAGAAAATATATGTCGATTGCCATTTTTCTGGGTCAGCCTGAGTCGACTGTCACAGCTCGAGCTTCTGTACAATGAATTGTGGCCATCGGAGGTGGTTAAGCTACTCGAGCCTTTCCTCGACTGCCACACCAGGCGCTTTACAGGATGAAGCTGCACATTTCCAAGTCATCCATCCTGGCCCGGAATCAGAACAGCACCATCGATGCTGGTCCTCTGCCATGTGCTGCATTCAGTAATGGTTCCGTGCGCTCTCAAGACCGATCTGTCAGTCTAGATGAAACTTTGGAAAGGTTTCAGACCATTGGAAACATTCTTTCTTGATTGACTGGTCAGTTGCTCTGCGGGTAAATCACATGTAAGGAGCTTATCGACTTGCCAAAAAAGTCTTGATTTCATTGGCAAGCTCCTGCTAGGAGAACCAGAAATGCTGTTGAGCAAGGAATGTTCTAAACACTCTTCATTTTGTCTTCAGGGATCAGAACGGGCCTATCAAACTCCAGCCGAAAAAATTGCTGCTGTGGTTTTCTGAAACGCTGGTGAAAACGAATCCCAATGGGTTGTGTGTGTGTGTGTGTAAAGCCAGTGTGACCGATTTTGCCCTTTTATTCTTGAATTTCTTCATTTCTGTACTGGCAGATTGGTTGCGACTGCCAAAGAAACTTTGCTTTCTTCTCTGTCAGCAGTTTTTTTTCTCTTTCTTCAAACATCCAGGATGTTCCATTCAGAAAACATGGAAATGATTCCTCCGTGTGTAGCTTAACGTAAAGATCGTATGTAATTGCGACGGCTTGATATCAGGTGCTGGATTGGTACAGTCAAGTTTATTTGTGCGTCTATGCATCTCACACGTCTTTTTAGAGGGGGATTGGACTGAAAAGCCCCCAACTCATTCTCCCTGACAGGAAAACGGCCCCTCGTTGATGAAGTGTTTGTTTTGGCCGGAGGACGAACCTCTGTGTGGACGGACGGATTGACAGTGTTTACTCTTTCGTGGTCCAGCTGTTCTTCTGTAACTAAACACAGTGACAGTGACTTTTTGTTGATGTATATTTTAGAATAGCTTGAACATGTTGTAAAGTTCTCGTCATGTACAGCCAACTTGAATTTTTTCCCAGTTTCATACGTCAAACGTAAATATCATATTTTGCTTTAATTAGTCCGGATCATAGTGGAAATCCCTCCGTTCATTGTTTTCATCTTCACTCGCGGAACAGGCTGTTTTTTTTGGGAGTTTTGGCAAATTGATAAAGTGAATTAATTCTCTAAATTTTTCAATTAAGATGCAATTTCTGTGATTTCTGACTTTATTAATTTATTAAAAATAGTGTTTTTCCCCCTGTTTACATGTGCACAGTTGCAATGGCCTTTATTTAAACAAGTTTTTGTTGGACCAACACAATATCGAATTTAATAGATGGGGAATCTAAACTATATTATAAATAGCTTAAATTTAACTTAAAATTAAATAATTACCAATGTATTTTTATTGCACAGAACTTTACATTAAACCACTAAACGTCTGAGTTACAACTACAAGTTTGCTTTTCAATGAGAGACGTAACCTGCTTCATGATCTGAATAGCCATTCAAGACATCAAGAAAGAATGTAATCACATAGAATTACTGTAATAATATTTTTCAGCAATATAATACACAGCATTAAAGAGCATTATTATAATAATGAGATAATTGCACCATTTAATGCAGAAATTGCACCATTATTTTGTAATATACACCAAGAACGAAAGAAATCATCTAGACATTCACCCCGCTCTGTCACAATCGCCGTTTGAAATGTTTAGATTGAAAAGACTCCAATGTAGTTTATTCTTGTCATTTTTTCCCCATGAAGAGCGACGTCCATTTCTGTGACACAGAAGCTTTAAAATGGAGCTTTAAGGAGCTTTTACATCTCACCAGAAAGCAAGAACTTCTCCTTAGACAATCGTGTCAAATTGAAATTAAATCTTTTTAGATTTTAAGGACAACCAAAACTGTCTTAGTGTAAATTATTTTTTAGTCTAGCAAGGTCCCACAGCAAAGGATCTGTTTCTTCATACAAGCTTTAGATTGGCTGAAAATGTTGTCAAGGACCTATATTAGTCTGTGTAAAACTCAAGGGTGATAGGAAGGAGACTGCAGGACTTCTAACTTCGCACGAAACGTCTGTTCTCGTTTTCAAACTCGACGTTTACTTGAGCGAGCAAGAGGAAGTTGCTACACGAGTTCAAAAGGTCAGACTCATTTTTAGTCTGCCAGCTTTAATTTCCTGTCACTTAGAATCTTCTTGTTTCAGATGTTCCACGCGTTTTACTGTCTGTAAGTTGAGGTGGTGGAAAGAGGAAGAAGCAGAAAGGCTGATGGTGTCGCATTCATTTCCACTGAAGATGCAACGACGCATTGAGAAGCCTGACGGCAAATTTAAGGCGAGATGTTTGAGACTTCCTGTCTGTTGGACGATGTGCTGGAAGATTATTTTTGCAGAACCTGGTTTTTGTTGCTTCTGGATTTTCATAAAATTTAGTAACAGCACTGTAAGACACACAAATGTTCGGCCTAATATTATATTGTCATCAGGTCTGATTTTATAACTTCATTATTCATTAACAGAGAAAATTATTTATTATACTTGTTTTAATACAGTAACATGCTTTTTGTAAGAAAAAAGAAAAACATTTGTATAAAGAATTATTAGTTTTATAAACAGTCAATTTAAGTTAGTATTAGTATTTCACATTTATTAACACAAAAGATTTACACTTTGACAAATTTTCAAATGTACAAATTTGACAATGTAAAAATTTTTGGAATTGTTTTCAAATGGCATAAATAGTTTTGTGAACTTTTTTTTTTAATAAATTGAGGAATTGCTCAGAAATTTAATACATTGTAGTTGCAATTTATAACTATTGAGGCTGATGGTCTAGAGCAGGGGTTCTCAACCTTTTTGACCTCGGGGCCCAAATTGTCCAAATCAAAGTGTCCCGCGGCCCATTAAAACACACATTATTTCAGCCAATCCAAATCATGATTTGTTGAATTTAATAACTTTATGAAATACACAAAAATTCGTTCACACTTAATTCTAAGCTAGTAGGAAAAAGTAACAACATTTATTGTCTATTACAAGACAAATGTTAAGATTTTTTGGCTTTTTTTCATTTCCTTTTTACATTTTCTTCACTTGCTATCTTCACTTTTTAGTAGAAAGCTTTATTTTCTTTCGTTTCAGATTTTTCCTTAATTTTCTGAAAAAATTAAAAAATTGCATGCGAAAAACGAAGATGTCAAGCTGTTTAAGCTAACGTTTTATATTTTTGCCATTAATATAAACGAATTGAAGTCGTAACTTTTATCTTCATTTGTTCGTTTTAAGAACGTCCTCCACCTTCAGTCAAAAGTCTGCCGCTACTGACTGCTGCTTATTGGAGCGTGTTGACACCTCAGCGCCATCTAGTGGTGGGGAGCTCATTGTTGTTCCGCGGACTTCGCGGCCCGCGATCGCGGGAAAAAAATATTCTCGCGGCCCTCTAGGTGGCGCTCCAATGGTTGAGAATCACTGGTCTAGAGATCGCTTGGTCATAAGGGTTGCCAGATCATGGCGTGGTCAGCGCAACCCTTCATCTGGAAAACGTGGAGAGTTTCCTGTATCATAAATGTTCCTGAGGAGACACTTAACCTCGACTCTTCTAGGCTTCAGGTCTCGTGAAGTTGCTTTGTTTATGGCTTCCACTGAGCGACGAGGAGTCATTTAAAAGACCCGTGATTTCCTCTCAAAGCTTGTTTGAGGCTTGGATGAAAATGAACCGGTCTGTTCTTCTGCCGAATGGTGGTGAAGAACTGTTTTTAGCACCGCTTGCATGACTTCACGTCCTGAATTTGAACGAAGCATTAAATCACCAGTCAGAAATCATCCAAGTGAAATAACTTCATTCTTTCAGGCTGAGACATAAAAAGAATAGTGTGAATGGACAAAATACGGAAATGAAAGGAAAAGGAATAGTAAATCCAGAATTATTTTTGCTATGCCGGTTTAAACTTGTTTTTCAATGAAATCATCAGTGAAACAAATTTGAAAGTTCTTCAATTCATTTATTCATTTAAATGGCTTGTTCCATTTCGGGATTGACAACCAGTTGCATGCGGATCAAACTAATGTGCAGAAAAAAACATTTCTTGATTTGTTTTCGTATTCAGACTCTATATTAGACTCTTATTTTACCCTATTACAGTCAAATAAATTGACGCATAAATTTACAAGTGAGATCAGTTGGACTTTTTTGTGTTTTTCCTGAGCTTGCATGGATCTCTTCTGTGTCTTCACAGTTCAAAAGCCCGTGCTGAAGACAAATGAAGTTTCCCATAGGTCTGAATGTGTGTCCTGCTTTGTGATTGGCCAAAAATCAAGTCTGTGCCCCCTCCCTTCAGGCCCAGAGTTGTTGGGATTGGCTCAACCAGAGATGGAAAAGTAGTGCAGAAAATAGGTTGCAAATAGAAAATAGATGGATGTAATGCCTTCCATTTTAGAATAAATCTTCCCACGAAGCTTTTACC
This sequence comes from Paedocypris micromegethes, assembly GCA_028031935.1. Lineage (NCBI taxonomy): Eukaryota > Metazoa > Chordata > Actinopteri > Cypriniformes > Paedocypris > Paedocypris micromegethes. The sequence goes on from CM051504.1 coordinate 3,485,108, forward strand.
ATAGTAACAACCTGTAATTAAAACAATTCTATCGAAAATTATCTTGCGGAGATGTCGTTTCTTTAAAGAAATAATGTGTCTGATACGCACAACGCAATCTACACGGGTAGACATCTGTCAGTGCAGTTTTTTTTCCTTTTGCTTTCCGAAAGTCCCATATGGAGCTTCAATAGCCTCTGCTTGATCTTGGAAGTGGTCAGAATAAGAGAAGGAGAAAGTTTTTCTTCCACTTTTCCCCTGTCATTAAAATATCCCTGTCAAAAAAAAAAGCTGGCGTTGTGAGCTCTGCCATATGTGCCTTGCCCAAGGCGACCCAACCTAAAAACCAAACCATCGCTGCCCTCCCCTGTCCCCTCCTCCAAACGCTCCTCCTTTCCACCATTGGCCGGGCCCTTTGAGGGCGCGTTAGGGCCACGTTTCCCTTTTGCGCTGCTACATTATGGTCTCGACTTGATCTCTTTTACATATTATCGTCATGCAACAACTTGAAGTTTGAACTTTTCCAAATTTGACCAAGTTCTTTTCTAAAATGAAAAAGAAAAAGGTCCAACAGGTCAACAACATGTCATTTTGAGCTTTTCCAGTTTTGAGATTGTCTACCCCGGCTATAAAAAGCTTCCATCGGGGACATTTCTGTTGTTTGTGTGGATTTGTCCACAGGAAAGCACAAGGTGAGGTTCGGCTGTGTCGATGGTCAGTCTGTTGTTCAGTTTCACCAAATTCGTTTCACTTGTTGACAGTGTTTTTTTTTTTGTCTCCTCCATTCTTTCACTTTCATGCAGAACCGAGATTTCTTTGGCAAACCGGGAAGGTTGTGAGAATGTTTGTGTAGAGTCTCGGATCTTCTCGAATGTGATGGTTGGCTCTGGGGTCGATGCGTGTTGGCACAGATCAAGCCTCTCCCTTCAGCTATGTTCAGTTTCTGTGTTGAGTCAATGAAATGGCACTTGTTTTTGTTCGTTTACTCAACTCGTGAAGGTTTTTGAACATTAAAACACAATTTAAATGTCATTACTTCAGTACGGTTATACAAACAATCTTATTGTCCATGTTTACATTTGTACAAAAATGTATTTTGCCTGTACAGTAGCTCCTAATGTGTTGGTGTGGTAATGTAAATGGTGGTAAAAGCATTGTACATTTTTTTACACAAACTTATGCACGCAAAGCCCCCAAACATAGACAATGAAGAGATAATACAATTCATTTCAAGACTTTTTTTTGGTCAGTAATGAGAAAAGACATTTTAAATACCGTATTCACGCAAATATAAGCAACTCTTTCCCCAAATTTAGAAGGTTGCTGTCCTCTTTTATTTCTTTAAAGAATGGTTCCCGAGGCGAGCATGCGTATATGTTTTTACTGGCTCAATAACAGAATCAGAAATTTTAGCCTCGACATTCGAGTAAAACGACATCGAAGTGAAATACAAGTCGCAAGTTATGTTTATTAAAAGAAGACAAAAAGTATTTTAAGAGTATTTAGTATTTAGCCAGAAAACCCTTTTTTTGGGGGGAATTTTGAGCCTGAAAAGTCAATGGGGTACTTATATTTGCGGGAAAAAGAGCTAATTTGCCTTTTCCAAAACGCTCAAGTTTTTCAAAAATACCGAAGACATACATCATCCTTACACAAAGAGGGAAAAGTAAAAAAATGATTAATTGGCTGCAAGTAAGATGTTTTTTTCCTATATTTTTACACTACTCAAAACATTTTCTTTTACATTTCTTTTATCCAAATGTCCTTAATTCTTTTCATTTATTAAAGTGAGAATAGTTTGTCAATATGGCCACTAGGGACCCTATGCGAATTGTGCTCTACATTTGACCACTCAGTGAAGTTACACACACACAGTGAAGTTTAACACACATAAACCCGGAGCAGTGGGCAGCCTTAACATATGGAAGTCGGTGTGGTCAACGTCTTGCTCAAGCACACTCGGTAAGTTTCTTGCTTGGAGAGAAGCCCATCATACCGGGTTTAAACCTGCATCTCTTGGGTGGCAGCTCCCACAACTGACACGTAGTAAATAAACGTAAGCAAAGCCCCCGAGTGCCGTGATTGGTCCAGGAGGTGGGCATGTTTTGCTAACTGGAGGTCACCGCGTGCTCAGCTCAGATCTCAATATTAATGTTAATACGTTTCAGCTTTTTGTAATGACTGGATAGAAAAGAGAAGCCCCAATTGAGCATTTACTAACTGCCCGTTTTTTGCGAACTCTTTAAACAGTACATTAATTCTGATTGAACTCATGGTTTGGTTCTGCTATAAAAGGTAAAGTCAATCCATATGCTCCAAATGACTAGCAGTCTGAAAAACACGGCCTGAGATGATTCGGGTAATGGTGCGTCTTCGGGCTGTGGTTCACCACTGGCATTACGCTTCTTTGTAGTCTTGTAATATGGATTTCAGCTCTTGGCATTGCGTTGTAGTAGCATGCATGTTCAATTTGAGTTTAAGAGCTGGAGCAAATGCAACTTATCGAAAGAAGCATTTCTAAACTGTTTATTGGAGCGTCTCGTCTTTGGCGGAGGCATTGGGTTTCTCGGCTTCAGTAGCTGGTAACCACACAAGAGTCAAGACCATCCAGTAGATGTTCTGTGCCACCACTTCCATCGTGACTTCAGAAAGATGGCTTCCCTCAAGAAGATGATAGTCAGGAAGCCTCTGAAATGCATCTGTTCTTCTGGCAGTCATGAACGGAATTATTATAGTGCTCGTTCTGAACAGTAAACATCCTTAAGGAGAACATTTTGGATGTTTTTAAATTGGATGAATGTATAGATAGATGGTGATGGATGGTAGATGGATGCATAGATAGATAGATGGACACATAGATAGATAGATGGATGGATGGATGGATGGATGGATGGATGGATAGGTGTGGATAGGTAGATGCATAGATAAATAGGTAGATAGATAGATGGATGGATGGATGGATGGATGGATGATGATAGATAGATAGATGCATAGATAGATAGATGCATAGATAGATAGATGCATAGATAGATAGATGATAGATAGATAGATAGATAGATAGATAGATAGATAGATAGATAGATAGATAGATAGATAGATAGATAGATAGATAGATAGATAGATAGATAGATGCAGTGTGAAAATAAATGATGCACAGATGAATGGATGAATACATAGACTTTGGTGGATGGATGGATAGACCATCCCAGTGGGAAATTGACATATATGTATGGATGGATGGATGATAGATGCAGTGTGAAAAGTAATGGATGCACAGATGAATGCATGAATAGATAGAGGTTGGTGAATGGATGGATAGATAGAGGTTGTTGGATGGATGGATAGATCGTCCCAGAGATGAATCAAAGGTGAATCCTTCTGAAGAAGACGAGTTAAATGTCAAAACCTCTGCGTCCTCTGTGTGTCTGAACAACTACTTGTTATTCTTTGTTTGTTTGTGCAGACAAAGATCACAAGATTGGAATCCCATTTTGAGATGAAAGCTGAAGGAATTCGGTTTTTATGCATCAGCTTAGACAGAACATTTTTCTTGTTTGTCTTATTGTGAATTTAGTTCAGGTGCACAAAGGCAGTGTTCTGGGCAAATATAGCCCCCAAATGCCCGTCTTGTGACTTATTCTTTGGGAAAGTTCCTCAGGTCCTCAGAAGTGTTGAGTGGAAGGCTCAGATGGAGACGCTCAGGGCTCTGAAACGCTATCTGCTCTTCTGATCCTCTCCTGTCGGGTTTTGATGTCACGGCCTGAAGCGCCGCATCACCGTCTGCAGTCGCTGGCTGCTTTGTTTGGAAGACGAGTGTCAGAACATAGTCATGTGTTGAGCTTCTGTTCGCTTTGGGTTGTTTGTCTATTGTCATGTGTTTTTGGCTTCGGAATGGCTCTTCAAACACCATTTGTTTTAATGAAGGTTCTTCATTAGGCTGTATTTTATTTGTATTTTTTTGTTTTGGTGATGTGCTGGGTTGTTCAAGTTCATGGCCAGTCGGGGTCTTTTTTGTGTGGTTTTTGTGAATGTGTGTGTCGTTTTGTCCTGCTCTGTGATTGGTTAGCCACCAAGGAAAGACCAATAAATGGACAATTGTTTCAGAAAATGGATTGATGCATTTATTCAAATGTATAATATTGTTGTAAGACTAGTGCAAACACTTGTGCCCGACAGTGTCACGGTTTCACAAATGTAAACAATTTTATTTAATTTAGGTTTTATCCCCAAATCTAATTTAGTTACAGTCTTACATTCATACAAACATACTCATGCTTTACTTGGGAGCTTTTGGTTCTTTTACAATTTACTATTACAAACAGCCTCTTGGGATAGTTGACCGACCAATGACGAGCTTTACGCTGTAGCGTCACTACTAAAAGAAGGTGGACTTACCGACATCAGATTCCTACAAATGTTAATAAACGTAGAGAACTTCAAGTGACTAAAGCCATTCAATTATGATTTATCTCTGATATATATGATGTAATAAACAGTTTATATTTATTTATTAATAATTTATTTTTATATGATATTAGTATTTATATATTAACTTTTGAAAACAGTGCTCAAACTGTGTCTTATTTTATTAAATAAATGTCATATTTTAATCGCATTGAAATCTGAAAATATTTTAATGAGAAAAATATTTTCTAATATTCATTTTTTTTTATATTTTTATTCATATTAATATTTCCACATTTTATTAATTATATGTAACTTAATTGTTTGTCTTCGAGAAATGCAGCTTTATTTCTGCATTTTGCTCAAAACTGCCATCTGTACAGTAATGCACAATTCCTTGAAATTGTTTTACCTCAGTATTTGACATATGATGATTAGAATCGTGCAGCAGTAATACAGCAAGTCCTTTATGCATATCAATAGTCTTCGCTTATTACGAAAAGAACATCACGTCTCTATAAAGTGTTTTTGGTTTTTATCAACACGGGCGTGACTGAGATCTGGTCTGCTCCTTATTTTTATAACTGTGTTAGATTTGTAATTTGGATTTAATTTTCTCCCCGAACACGGAATAGTTGCGTATAGTTCACTTTGGTTTCACCATGCTCTACGTTGCATGAGGAACCTCAGTTCATCTCAGTTCTCCGTCATGGCAGCATGTGGTTTGTCAGAGATGAAGGTGGAAAAGCTTCGCAGTCATGTGGCCATCAGAGGAAGTCCGGAATATGAAAATGGAGACATATTTCTGATTTACTGTATTTACTCAATTATAAGCTTCAAGTCAAATCCTTCCACTGCATGAAACGAATGTTCTACTCAGGTACTAAACTCGCTGATGATCGAGATAGGTATTTAGTCAGAAGTTTTGGGTTTCAGGAAAGTCAGAACACCAAGAAAGAAGTGCTTACGTTTGCCTAATAATGACATTTTTATTTTGTGAATGAAAAATTGGAGGGTGTGCTTATATTTGTATAAATACGGTAGTGGGATTTTGAGTTTTTGGTTTTGTTGCGTCAATCTAGACTTGTATATTAATAATAATAACACCAACATTAGAGCCAATGTTAAAAAAAATCTGTATTGACCAAACACGTTGCAAAAATATTTGAGATTTTTAATACGTTTACAATCATGCAAAGCACATACAGTTCGTTACAGTAGATGCATTGAACAGATTTTTCATGAGCGCTAGTGCAACTGCGAGCAGCAATAGTAGATCACAGACGAACAATCGGTCCATTTTGTTGAGTGATCGAGAGTGTGATCCATTTTCTTTTTTGAAAATACAGGTCCAGCTCATCCATCATGGTGGAGTTAAATCCGAGGCCGTATATGAATTAAGGTGCCCGCCGAACACTGATTTACTCCACAGTGATGGAGGAAACTCCCTCCCTGCTGCTCCAGCTGATGAAACCATTACATCACACACTTCCTTTTGAACACCAAGACCAAAAACACTTTTTCAGTTTTAACCTCAAGGTACATTCACTGCTGTTGGTTAGTTTAAATGTTCCTGCTGTTTGTTATGGTAGAAGTGCCAACACCTCAGAGCTATTATACCTGTTCGAAATCTAAAAACTATAGTGTTGTAGTTTAGAAATTTGTTATTAATTATAAATAAGTTAAATATAGCTGTTGAATTTAAAGTTTTTTATTCGTCCACACAAGGGAAAATTTTATTTTCAAATAGTTTATTATTTAACAGAATGATCAGGTTGATCAATATGGTCTCTTTGTTTAATATTATTGTTATTATATATATATATATATATATATATATATATATATATATATATATTCCCTGTCTCACTTTGTATTTTTTTTCTCAGTCACACATTCTATTTCTCTTTGTCTCTACCTCACTGTCTAACTTTACCAATGAGACTCATTTTACAAATTAACATGATAAACTCTTCAGTGTAAAGAAGAGAGAGAAAGAAAGCGAGTAGTGGTGAGAGAATGACAGTAACTCTTAAAGATACTTAAAGATAGACAGTGAGACAGGAAGAGTGTGTGAGAAATGGAAAGAGAAAGAGAGGGCGAGAAAGAGAGATTTAACAAAGACGGAGAGAAAGACAAGAAGAGAGGATGAATAAGGGGCCTTTCTGTGAGGAGTTTGCATGTTCTCCTCGTGCTTGCATGGGTTTCCTCCAGGTGCTCTGGTTTCCCACAGTCCGAAAAACATGCGTTTCGGGTTAATCTGGCCAGTTGGGTGTGTGTGGGTGTATGTGAGCGTGTGTGGTGTGTGTGCCCGGGTGAAGTGGACGCTGGCACAGATTGGCTGCAGCTATTTCACTGGGCAATTGGTGTGTGTGTGTGTTGTGTGTGTGTGTGTGTGTGTGTGTGTGTGTGTGTGTGTGTGTGTGTGTGTGTGTGTGTGTGTGTGTGTGTGTGTGTGTGTGAATGTTGTGTTCTGTAAGGTGACCTTGAGTGTCATGAGAGGCGCCAAAAAAAAAGTAATACAAAAATAATTATAATAATAATTATTATTACAAGAATGAGAGACTCTTAGAAAGAGAGAAAATAGAGACAGCCAGTTTGTGTGTGTGTGTGTGAGAGAGAAAGACTAGTGAGACACTTAGAGATAACTTGGAGATGTTTGAGAGCAAGAGTTTCTTCATGAAGCATCTCACACAATTAATCATTCAGTTTGTTGAACCACTTTTATAGATTTCAATCAGATGCCAGCGTAAATCTCGAATGCTAAAACATTCAAGTTCTGTTTGCAAACCAAAGCGTGTTTTTTACTGAGACGCCACCGTATATATATATATATTTTTTTTTATAACGTTGAAACATCCCAAGACTTGCATCGTTTAACGAAGAACCCAAGAACAATAAACCCTGATCCGATGAAGCGAGAGTGATGCTTTGTTGATTCAGACGGACTTGAGTAATAGAGGAACTTCTCCTGTGCTGTCACGGAACAGACCGGAGTGAAAAGAACGGAAGGATGAGGGAAGGAAGTCAAAATGGATAACGTGCAAAAAAACAGATTCTGACAGCACTTCCTTTTCCTCTATTGTGCCCCGCGCAGGCGTTTAAAAGGGTAAATGTCACCGCCGTCATTATTCTTTGCGCTTAATAGTTGTTTTTGTGTTGCTTGTGCTCCAATGAAAGAAATTACGCTTACCCCACGATCTTTTAATTCTTTTTATACTTCCCGCTTTCTTGGCTTTAAACGACTAATAAAATCAAATCAGTTTTCTTCCTTTAGCATACTAGCATATTAACTTTTTAAAATAACTTACATTTGGAATTTTTTATGTAAAACATTAATTAGCGTCCAAAATATAAAAGTTATAAAACTTCTAAATATGTAAAAATATTATAAAAGTTCCAAGTGCTGCACATTGTTGCATTTGTAAAATGTTTTGATTTATTACTAAACCTTGTAAAATAAGTGTAATTGTACATTTTAATAATCCATCCAATTTTTTTAACTTTTTATTCCCTAATCCATTCATGACAAATTGGCTTTTTGTCCAATTGGCTGACAGCAAGGCTGAACTGTTCTGAAACTGATGCAGACAAATGGCTGGCAATTTGCGATTGGCTGGTCTGAGATGATGTACAATGTACAATCATTCTGCTCTATCTTAGTTTAATTACAGTTTAAAGCACTGTTATACTTTCAGAAATGTTTGTTACGTTGCATGTGCTTATTCTTGATTTAATAAAGAGTTACAGATAAAATCAGTTTGAATATTTACATTTTATCATATAGATTTTTTTTCTGGTTTTCAAATACTTATTTGCGGCTGTATCAAACAATTAAATAGTTAAATCTTAATTAAATCATATCTTTATATATATATATATAGATATCTCAGACTCCTCCATGATTTATAAGTGGGAGAACTTACTAATAGGGTGTTCAAATGTGTATTTTCAACTTATTTTTATATCTATTTTTCCATTTTGAGAGAGAGAGAGAGAGAGAGAGAGAGAGACAGACAGACAGACAGACAGACATATTTATTTATTTATTTAAATTCTGTCAGGTGTTTTCCTAGCCTTTGTTGTTTTCTGACTTGCTCATTGGACACTGTCAGGCATTGTTATTTTAAATTTAATTCATTGTTATGTTTTTGTACACCTGTTTCTTTGAGCCAATCTGCGACTCAGAGATTTATAAATAATTGAAATCAACAATAAATAAATATAGGTTCAGTTGAATCAAAATGTTTAAACATTTCACATTCCACCCAACATGGCACATAAAAAGTCTATTTTTTTGTTTCAGTGGAGTTTGATGGTCTAAACTTGTTTAAATTGATAAATGTAATGTGATGTGGCTCAGCTGAGTTTTAGACTCGGCCTGAGGTTTTCTTCTGGTTCTCCGCTCTCTTATTGGCTCATCGATGAGAAGGTAAAAGTGGTGTGGGTTTGGCCGCTGGTACAGGGTGTTTCCCTGCCTTTTGGCCCGGAGATGTCGGGATTGACTCCAGATAGGAAAGCGGTTTATGAAAAGGAGGGGTGGAAGTTATAGTTAGCGCTGTTATGGACTCGCCACCTGTTACCAGATTTCTGCCCTTTTCTGAATCTAGAGGATGGAAATTCTAATTTAACACTGATTTCCCCCTGTGCTCTGCTTAGTTTCATAACATCTGTAAGAGACTTTCTGTCATATTTTAATCTAATTGTACTACAATTCAAAAGTTTGGGGTCACCTAGACAATTTTGTGTTTTCCATGAAAAGTCACACTTTATTTACCACCATGAGTTGTACAATGAACAGAAAATATGAAAGTTTTCTATTTCTGGCCATTTTGAGCGTTTGATTGACCCCACAACGTGATGAGCAATGGTCAAACAAGGGCTAGGGCTGCAACTAACGATTATTTTCTTATCGATTAATCTATCGTTTTTTTTTTTTTTTTTTTTTTTTTTTTTTTTTTTCGATTAGTCGACAAATCTATCGACTAATTTTTCGATTATTCTAACGATTATATTTTGCCCAAACGATTATTTGTCCATAAAAAATTAAATAAACATGCTATTTAGTTTTTAATTAACACTTTTTAACTTTTAATTTTTTTAAACACGAAGGCCATATGAAACAAGGGGGCACAAACACACACCTAAACTGATTAAAGATAACCCCGCCCCCCTGTAAAGTGCATTTAAATTCAGCCAACAACAAAGTGACTTAACTGAAGCTTATCTTGTACAAAACCGCATAGGACGTTTCAATGTCCCTTACAAACATTAAATTTAGGTCAAAATAAAGACATCAAAATTACACAAAATAAATATAAATATAATAACGAGGCCGTATGAGTTCTTAACACAAGTGCCAAATGAATTCAGTGAGATTGACTCGACTGTAAATATTAAAGTGCAACATAAAATATCAATCCTAAAAAAATGTAATCACACACAATTTTTTTTCAAATCAAGTTTTAAAATAATTTAACTAAACGCAGATCTTCTATATGATTATTTAATTAACATCAACAACTGAAATTAAAGCACAGTGCGTAAATTTCGTATTGACATGAAAAATTAGCAGTTCTCTTCTAATTAAAACAACTATTATTATTTATAATAAGATATGAATAGTGTATCCTGTGTATTTCCTGCATATGCAACGTATCAATGTAAACAACAGATATGCAGTAATGAAAATCGAACTCCGTTAAACACTGGGAGGGAGAGCGAGAGAGACTGAGAGAGACTGAGAGAGAGAGAGAGAGAGCGCATAGAGAGAGGGAGGAAGAGACAGCGAGAGTGACGCGCACACGGCGCGCGCGCGACCAAATCTAACCTCGAGCGCTTCTTTCCCTAACTTTCACTAACTTAAACAGCAGCTCTTAAATGCACATTAAACAGACATCGGAGAAACATTAAACAGACACTTACAGTTGCGCTCGCGCCTCGCCGGTGTTCAGTTAGGCGCCGGTTACAACGCTTTCTGTGTTCGATTAGCAATGCCTTCGTCAGTCAGTCATCTTCTACCGCTTCATCCTTTTAGGGGTCGCGGGGAGCTGGAGCCTATCTCAGCGTCAGAGGCAGGATACACACTCTGGATTGGTGGCCAACCATTCGCAGAGCGGGACACACAGACAAACACATTCACACACTCACTCATACCTATGTGGTCAATTTTCCAATTCCAATTAGCCTGAAGCGCATGTTTTTGGACTGTGGGAGGAAACCCACGCAAGCACGGGGAGAACATGCAAACTCCACACAGAACAGCCCCGGCCGGCCTTGAACTCACACCTCAAGTGTCAAACGGAACCATCTTGCTGTGAGGCGACAGTGCTAACCACTGCGCCACCGTGCCGCCCGCAATGCCTTCGTGTCGTCATTTAAAGTTTATTTTGTTCTATGTCATCCATCCTGAAGCGACAGAGACCTCGATCATCCATTTATGTTTCCCACACTTTTGACCACTTATTTGCCATCGTCTGCTCCGTTAGTTTCCCGCGCCGCCTTGTTTGAAAAAAAATGAAAGCAAAAAGCGACTACTCGACGCCGATTTTTGCGTCGTAATCGATTACGCCGACGGCGTTGACTACTCGTTGCAGCTCTACTTCAGACACAATTAGCAAACACATTGTACCATTAAAACACCATTTTTATGCGCCAAACCATTATTGCACCAAAACTCAGACATTTACAGCTAGAATACTTGCTGTGATAATTCACCACATTAACTATTTATTGAATGTATTTCTCATTAGTTTAAAGTTATTTTCATTGACAAAAACAATGAAAACAAAAAGTGCTTTTTTTTTTTTTAAAAATAAGGGCATTTCTACGTGACCCCCAACGTTTGTAGTGTATTGGATGAAACATGGATATGACATTTATTTATTATTATATATTATACTGTATATTTTTTGGATTTCAATGAAACCTTTTTTCACTCTTACTTAATTCTTAATACTTAATTCTTTCACACATTTCTCTCTTCCTTTCTCTCTCACTCTTTAAATTTGTTTCTCTTACTCTCTTAGTCTTTCACCCTAACTCTTTCTCTCTGTTCTCTTCTCTTTCTTCACCTCTCCCTCTCTTTCTCAATATCTCACTTTATGTTCGTCACCCCCCCCCTCTCTTTCTCTGTCACCTTCAGCTTTTCTCTTTAGGTTTCTCTCTTCCTTTCTCTCTCACTCTTTTAGTTCTTCTCTTTCTCTTCTCTTTTTCACATCACCCTCTCTTTCTCACTATGTCACACTCTCTCAGTATATCGCTCTCTAGTCGTCTTCTCTCTTTCACTTATCTCTTCCTTTCGCTCTCATTTTTTTAGTTAATCTCTCTGTTGCCCTCTGTCTTTCTCACTCCCTTAGTTTTTTTCTCTATCTCTTTCACTCAGTTCAGCTCTCTCTCATCTCTCTCTTCCCCTCTATCCCCCCTCTTTCTCTCTCACCGTCAGTCTTTCTCTTTACATTTCTCTCTTCCTTTCTCTCTCACTCTTTTAATTTATCTCTCTGTTCTCTAGCTCTCATAGTCTTTCCCTCTTTCTCTTTGTTCAGCTCTCTTTCTCTTCTCTTTCTTCAGATCTCCCTGTCTTTTTCACTTTTTCACTCTCTCACTCTCTCTCTATTCGACCATATGACCAGTCTCTCTATTTCTGGTCAGATCTCCATCTCTCTCTGGTAATTTCACTCTTTCTCTGTCCATCTCTCTCTCTCTTTCTCTGTCCATCTCTCTCTCTCTCTCTCTCTCTCTCTCTCTCTCTCTCTCTATCATTTTTCTTTCTTTCTATCTTTCTCCCTGTCCTATGCTCTCTAATTTTTTCTCTTTCTCCCTCTTCCTTGCTCTTTGTCCTCTCTCTTTTCCTCACATTGCTCAATCGTGTCTTTCCATGTGATACGTGGTGAGAATCTCGGTCTGATTAGCTTTCACGGCTTTCCTGTTTGGTCTTGTAGTTAATTAAACTCTTTCTGGCTGGAGGAACATTTGAAAATTTGTTCATGGCTTAAAAGCGATAGATTTGATGAGCGCAGTACACTTTGCTCAAACACTCGCAATAACTTTTGGTTTTGTTTTGTTTTGTACAGATTTTAGTGTTAGTGTGTGTCTGTTACAGTAAAGCAGCTTTTTAACTGGAAAGCGGCCATTGGTATAAAACACATGGAATGTGTTAAAATCGCAGCATCGCACTCAAAGTCCTTCTCGTTTTCATCTCTGATTATTTCTTTTGCCAAAACAAAATATATTTTCACATTTTTGTCATGTGTTTTTTTTTCCATCTTTTTCAATCAAGTTTTTAAAAATTACTAATTTATTTTATGTTCGGCAGTTTTTTTCCACTATTACAGTAGTGTCAATAATTGTAGTTGTATATAGCGTAACTGTAAAGGGTAATTGTTTGTGCGCAAGACTGTGTGTCATTGTGTGCGAGAGAATGATGGAGAGAAAAAGAGAGATATGTGTGTGTGTGTGTGTGTGTGTGTGCGCGCACGCTCGAAACAGGCTGTTATCCATTATCCTTTCAAACATCAGCACTTCACTGTGGGAACCATATTGATCTTCAGCTCTATAATTATTCTTCTAGCACACACACACACTTCTCTCTCTCTCTCTCTCTCTCTCTCTCTCTCTCTCTCACACACTTACACACACGTTCCTGTTTTTTTCTCCTGTACTTTTTTCTGTTATCTTCCCTCTGAGCCGCTGATCCCCTTTCTCTTTTTTCATTCCATTTAATTGCTTTTCTTTCTCCTCTGTGTTATCTTCCCCCTCTTTTCCACACATGCTCATCTCGGCCTCTGAAGTCGGTGGCTTTTGTTCCCCCTCCTGCCCTCGGCTTTATTTCTGACATTCTGGTGGACACAGATCTCACGCCGTGGCTGAGAGCGGAGCCGACTGCCGGAGAGTTTGTCAGGTCGTGACAGGTTTGCTCTTGTGCTCCAGAATGTTTCGCCGGAATCTCCTGAAGTTGGTTGAGTGATTTAATGTTGCTATAAAGCAGACGGGAGGAATGGTGGACCACGTCTCAATCATGGTGTATAAAGTAGATTCCCTGTGAAGGTTCTGCTCTCAGTGTGTGGACGGTGGTTTGTTCTTCTCCTCGGAGGATCAGTGGTGTTGGATCAGGACGACTCAGACATTGATTTTGTTGTTGTGTTTTAAAGCTCCTTGCAGCTTCAGGCCTCTGAAAGAAGAGATCTTCTTTCGTTCTTTTCTTATTTCCCTTTAGTTATTTTTCTCTTTCTGTGTTCTCTTTCATTTTAAGTTTTGTTCTTTTGTTTTTTTTTTCGTTTGTATTTAAAGGGGCATTTTGTTCGTTTTTCTTTTTCATATTTTTTATTATATTTGTGTACATTTGGACATTCTTTTTTACTTTTGTATTTTTTTCATCATGTTTTGTTGTTTTTCTTATTTATTTCTGTCTAGTTATGCATTGCCATCTTTTTTCTTTCATTTATACGTTTATTTTTCTTTATTTTTTTCTTTTGTTTTTATGATTCTTTTTAAATGCTTTCTTTCTTTCTTTCTTATTTCCTTTTTGTTTGTTATTTCCTTTTTGTTTTTTATTTTTTAATTTGTTTTTTGTATCTTGTCTTGTACTTTTTATTTCTGTGTAGTTCTTTTTTCTTTCATTTTTCATTTCAAGTTTGATTTCATTAATTAATTTATTTACTTTTTATTTTTAAAAGACCATTTAACTTTTTTAACTTTCATCCTGTTTCTTTTTCATAATTTTCTCCCTTTTGTGTAATTTTTTTGACCTTTCTTTCTTGCATTTTTCTAATTTCTTTTCTTGTTTTTTATTCCCTTATTTTTTTTTCCCTTTTCTTTAAGTAATCCTTAAAGAAAGGGTCATTCTTTTCCTTTTTTTTATTCTGTTTTTTTTCCTTCTGAAAAAAAGAAAAATAATTTCTTTTTTTCTGTCTGTCTTTCTTTTTTTGGTTTTCCTTTTCCAGGGAAAATTAAGAAATTAAACTATTCATTTCTTTCTTTAATTGTTTACTTTATTGCATTCACCATGCTTCCTTGCGATGTTAATTCTGTGCTGTTTTTTCTGTGCTGTTGTTGTTGTTTTTGTATTGGTTCTGTTTACAGTAGCTGTTACATTAATCAGAGACTTGTATTACGTGCTTGAAAAAAAGTTCCCTTTCAAATCATCTATTAATTACCATCTGTTGCTAGGCTAAAATTGCCGAAAATGCAATTAATTGTCTGGGTCTGCATTCAGACTTGCCTGAAGTGAAATATTTATCTAGTAAATAAAAGATAAACTATCTAGATTAATCTGTCTTCAAATAATTCCTATGACCCTGTTAAGTGACACAAGGCCGCTGTGTTTTCTGCGCTGCGGTCTTGATGTCACTCGAGATTTCCAGCAAGGTTCTGAAGTTCTGCTACACTAACAACCTCAAGGGTCACGACAGACCCTCGGGGTCTCCCCCCGAAAAGCTGAAAGGCTGTCATTATTCGCCTGTCTGAGGTCACGAGTAGGAGAAAAACCTTCTAATCATATCACCAAACCCCAGTCAGCGTTTACTACCAACTGACATTTAGTTGAAATAATCCGTAGCAGCTCGAGGTGAGACGAAATGTCTGATGTGTCGCGTTGATGTTAAAAGAGCTATGAAATGGCCTTAAAATGCCCAGTTTTGAGGGTTTCTTTCTTTTCCCTGTGCTTGAGTGGGTTTCCTCTGGGTCTCTGGTTTCCTTCCACAGTCGAATCATATTCGGGAGAATTTCAATCTTGAAATCTTCAAAATTGCCCATCTGTGTGCCCGTGTGTGTGAATGTGTCCTGCTTTGTGATTGGCTGGCAACCACATGGTGTGTTCTGTCTTCAGGCCCAGAGAGGCTGGGATTGGCTCTTGCTGCCGTGACGCAGAAATTGGGGGAAAAAAATAGCGATTTAGAAAATGAATGGATGGATGTTTTTTTTTAAACATTCATTAATGGCTTGAAATAAGGGTTCTTTACCTGGAATGAGATGATTGTGTTCCATGATTATTCAAAACCATATTTACGTGAATATAAGCACCGTTTTTTCCCAATTTCCAATTTTTGAGTGGCAATTTTTTCTTGTTTAATTTTGTGCATAAAAATATTCAGTGCTTATATTTGCATAAATACAGTATTATTGCAGTATTAATGGGTAAATATTATGCGCAAAATCTAGCGTTTCTTTGTCCACGTCCCTTCAAGTGTGTCTAATGGGAGCATTTTAGCTGTTAATACTTCATGAAACACACCGCATTTACACGCTCCCCCTTCAGTTAATAATTCACATATTCTAGAGTTAAAATCAAGATGTGACCCAAACATTTTAAGCGTTTACAGATCTAGATAAATATTTTTTTTTTTATGTATAGTTGTGACAGTTTTTGTACAAAAAGCAGAAATTTGTAGTGAGAAGTGTTATTCGATGGCCTCCTGGACGAGCGCACTATTCCTTCGACTTTCCTGTCATAATTAGCTTGGTGGATATAATCAGAATGTGAAGGTGGTTGAGTTCAGCCACCTGTATGATTACACTCACAAGGCCAGTGCAACAGCTGCGAGCCTCGTGTGTGTGTGTGTGTGTGTGTGTGTGTGTGTGTGTGTGTTTGCTCATTATGACATATTCAGGTCCAGTAATGACTTGTTTGTTGTGAGGTGATGGGAAACAGGCATGTGTGTGCTTCCTTGTTGCACACTGTGAAAAACAAGAAGTTGAGGTAACTCGAAAGCGTCAGACAGCTGGCGGTAAAGCTTTTTTTTTTAGTTTACTCAACATCTTGAGTCATTTTTGTGGCCTTTGTGTACCAGTGGTAGGGAATTGGAGACTACAGATTTGAATTCAACTTTGGCTAGTTCCTTGAGCAAGACACTGACACCCACGTGCCCCAAAGCTGCCCACTGCTCCGGGTTTGTGTGTGTTCACTTTCTGTGTGTAACTTTACTAGGTGGTTAAATGCTGAGCACGGTTTTTTATGGTCCATAGTGGCCGTATTGATAAACTGACGTTCAATAAATTAAAGTTTCGAAGTTTTTGCTTTTTATCCCCATTTCCAAAAAAAGTTGAGTTTTCCATCTCAAAAAAAAAAAAACAAAACCCCATGGTCACATGACTTAACTAACTAGCAAGAGACCAAACCAGTGATGAGATTCATCATTGCAGGGTTGAAATTGAGGACTCGCTCTAAACAATAGCTATTGTTCCATTATAATATATTGTGATATATTACATGCATACAGTATATCTCAATTTCGATTTGGGTTTTTTTTTAATTTTGTTTTGTTTTTTGAGAAACACTTTAAAACACTTACGTTTACATTTGTTTTTTGCTTTGTACCTCTTGAAGATGTCGTCACATTATTCTCAATTTGACTTGATTCCTTTATTGTGCAGCCTTAGTTTAAATGTTACGTCAATTCTGCATCATAGTGTTACACAAACGCTGAAGGTAACACGTTTGGACTAACAAATCAATGGGAAAAAAGCATTCAGTATGTGAGCTGGAAATGGTTCAATAAGAATACAACTCTTGCTGACAAACCTCTAACATATTTGCCTTTCTTTACAGGAAGTTTGGGGAGCGCCCGCAGCCACAGCGCCTGACGAGGTGGGTCTGTTACCTTTACAGTAAAGCCTGTAAAAGAAGATTTTTTTTAATGTTTATTATTGTGTTCAAATTATAGTGGTACCCCGACTTAAGAATGTCCTAGATATCAAAGATCCCAAGTAAGAAAATGTGTCGCTGTTAAAATGTCGTCCAGAGTTCTGAAATATGTTTGCTAAACAGTTGTTTAGTCTAAAAACAACAAAAACAGTAGTTCGTTTCAGAGATCTTGCTTTCAAGAAAATGTAATTTGTATTCTCCCAGAATGGCGATGTTTTTTAAATATTCTTTCCTCTCCTGTAGAGCCGCCATCTTGAAATGACGACGTGCAAATCCCTGAGATTTTCGTAATCTCATGGATTTCATTTGAGATTGTCTGTATATCATAATATACTGTAGCTTTATAAACATCGGCCAAAGGGCAAACTAAACAACTGCCATGTTTTTATTACATTTATTACCAATGTTTCATCTATTATAAACAAGTCATGGCACGGATTACATATAAAATGTGGCTCAGCTAACTACAATTTCGCCGAACAAAACAGCTTTCGGCACGGATTATTTAGTAAATTGGGGTACCGTACAGGATTTTTAAAACTGGCAGATATATCGGTATAATTAAAAAAAAACATTTTATTGAATGGATTTTTGGATTATTTTTTTTACGTATGCCATGAATCCTCAACCTTTCTCATTCTATAAACACCTAGCAACACGGAAGCCCCCAGGACACGTTGTTGAGCAGCTTTAAATTAAAAACTGACAGATAATTAGAGGCAGGGATTGCATTTGGTACGATGTATTTATACAATAAACCGGAAGAATTCAAAACATAATTCAGTTACACTCCATATTATTTTCAATCGTGATCTTGAGAGTTGAACTAAGTGTTATTTGCTCTATTCTGCATTATACACTAAGCTTTTAGCCACTCGTTTTGGTTAACAATCTTGTAATTCATTAGTTAATTATGAAGTAAATCTGTTTTAGTAATGCCCCAATAAGACTGATCGATTTATTTGAATGACCTAGCATTTTTGGCTTGAAAGAGATGTTAAATTCAAATTTGGATATGCGGCACACAGAAAGTCATACAGTTCTAATATTAAAAAAAATCGCAAACACACGTCATGTCTATACTTTTCGCAAATAGTTTAGCTTATGAAATGTTTCTTATATTAGTGCACATGTGGAAACATTACAGAATCTGTCAAATATATGTGAAAAGAGGCTGGTGACATTTAAATTTTACCTTTCAGATCTTTGGTTCATCGGAATTACACTCCATGACGCTAAAAGTTTCTAAAACGCATTCTATTTTGGGAAATACAACATTTTTGTTACTGTGTATTTCTGACTAAACGGCACATTGGAATTTAAAGTGCACCATTTATACAAATATAAATTCACAAATAAGGCACACGTTTTTTTTCTAGATTATAAGCCATACAGTAAACATTTATTTTTATCATTTTAAGTGTGTCGTGTGGTCCAAAAATACGGTAAATATCATTTTTCAATCATTTTGATTTTCTGGCTAATTACAGTTTAGTCAAACACGAGTCTGAAAATAAAATGTCCGTTGGCTTGGTCTCCGATGAGGTTTGGTTCAGTCTGAGTTTTTCCATAGTTATCCTCCCAGTTTGTCACCATTATGTTCCTTCAGTCGCTTTGTCCCTCCCTTTCCCTTTTCTCAATTGCTGTTCCTTTTCTTTCTTCATCCCTTATTTTTACTAAAGGCAAAATTAGAGGCCCGCCATCCGCTTAAGAAAATGTGGAAACTACGGGAAGATTTTGGTCCGATTTGTTCTGTTAAGCGAATCCAGCGGTTGAGTGTTTCAGCCATGGTTTTTCTGACATGGAAAATGATGGCGAGGAATCGCTTCCACCTTTCCTGGACTCTTTAGATTGGAGATAAAGCAGGAAGTGGTTCTGTCAGGTGTTGCTCATCAGGTCTGGTTCTCTTGAGGTTCTGCTGGTTTAGGTGTTTTTTAGTGAGACGTGGTTTGTGTGAAGTGGTTGTTTCTGCGTATCTCAATCAGCAGAGCTTGTGTTTGCATCATCAAAGATCTTGGGTTCAATCTCCAGAGAAAGAATTAAGTTGCCTTGTGTTTGATTTTAATGCAGTCTAAGGCTTTTTAGGGTAAATGATCTGAGAATTACATATTATTGTGGGTCTTTCTCTTTTTTTCACTGTTTTTTTCTCTGTCACTCAGTGTGTCTCTGTTTCTTTCTGTCAATCCTATTTCAATCTACTTTTTTTTCCCTTTCAGTCTAACATTTTCACGCATTTTACTTTCTCAATCTCTCTCCTTTTTTCTCTCGAGTTGACCTTCTTTCATTTTTTCTTTCTTTCACTCTATCTCTCCCATTAACTCTATATTTATTTTTTCTCTGCTTTTCAGTCTATCTCTACCTCCGTCTTTCTTTATCAGTCTCTCGCTCGCTCACTCTCTCTATCTTGGTGTGTCTATTTTCTGTCTTTCATTCTGTCATTCTTCTTTTTGTCTCAAGCTGACTTTCTTTCAGTCTCTCTTTCTCTCTATCTCTCTCTCTCTCTCGCTCTCTTTCTCAAACTATCTCTCATTCTCTTGTTTTTTTTTCTCAGCCGTTCAGTCTCTCACTCACTCTCTCTCCTAATGTCTCACTCTTTCTTTGTATTTTTTTTTTGCAGTGTTTCAGTGTCTCTCTTTCTTGGTGTCTCTCTCTCAGTCTGTTTTTTCTCTCTTGCCATCTTCCACTCTCTCTGTCTCTCTCGCTCGCTCTCCCTCTTGAGCATTTTCAAACATGATACTTTGGCACAGGATATTGTTTTTGCAATATCACTTATTCTGTTAAAGCGTGAACTAACTTGAGCACTGTCATTCACACTGATTTAGTTCCTACGGGTTTTGACTGTTTCTGCGCATCCAAATGAATGTATTTCGTCATGTTGTCTTTTGATTGTTGGCACACTTAACGCTCCCAAACACTCTAAAACAAACTTTTTCTGGTCAAGAATATTATTGCAGAAATGACATTTTCCTTTAATAAATGAGATTTAAAAAATGAATTCACCCAGTGAATAACTCATTAACTGTCAGCTAGAGCTTTGATTCAAGAGACAAAACATGGAGGTTGTTTTAGCAAGTTTTTAGTGATGTTTTAAAGAAATACCAATAAAATTATTCGATTGGAAAAAGTCGATTGAGGAAAATAGCTTCAATGAAAGGGTTAAAAACGGATTCATTCGTTAAGAACTGAGGGCCTCCAGTAATCTTTATTTCATTATGTCATACTGTATTTTATTGGGGCAGAATTAAGTCTTAATTCATTTCAATACCATTTAAATGTAATAAAAAGTTCACCTTTATAGTAAATGTAAAGTAATAGAAACACAATCATATTCTTGCCTTTCAGTAAAACTTGCCTGAATCGTTTAATTTAAAAAATCTAAAGTAATTTATTTTACTAAATATACTGGACAGCTTGAATTAAAAATTCAATTACTCACAATATATGCATATAATAGTATACATGTTTCATAATTGCAGTGTGTAAATATATGCATGTCATTTACAGAATATTGTCATTAACAGTTTTTGTTCCTCATCAGAAATCATAAGATAACAAGATTTTATGTGACCCACCAGATCAAAACCAAGACAAACTCTGTTAAAAGTAGTTTAAAGCCATTGATACGTGAAGTTTTCAATAAGTGTTAATATTAACTTGGTTATTTGTTATTGGTTATTGGTAATTTTTTTTGCTTTCATTTGTCAGCACTTGATTTTTGGAGACCTTTGAAAAAGTTTGAGGACCTTTAGTCTTAGATGAAGCATAACCAAATTTTTCCTGTGTGTGGCTGCATTTAAGTTCAGTCGGAACTTCTGCTGGGTTTAGCTCAAACTAATTGCGTTTGCGGTGAGGAAGTGAAGAGCTGAAGGTTGGATTTAAAACGCCACATGGAATACTGGATTTATTTTACGTTCTAGATTGTTGCGCGTCTGTGAGACTCAAGTTGACCTGGTTTTGTCAAGGTTTGAAGTGTAAGGAACCGATGACGCATACCTGAACGGTTGCACGGAAAAGGCTTTTCTGAATCCGTGAGCACTTCTTTTCGCGTTTTAAATCAGACAAATGACTAGGCTTGTTTTAGGTCGGAAAGGCACCTTACTGTAGACTTAGATCTTCAGCTAAAATATTAACAGATATATCAATAAAACTAATTTGTAAACTCCCCAATAACGTTTCAAAAATGTGATGCGTTAAAAAAATTAATATTGTAAAAATAACATTGGTTGCTTGGTTTTTTTGGAATGGGTTCTTACTTTTAAAGTACGAAAATGTTTTTTGATTGGACTAGAAGCTAATTTTATTTCTGTGTTTCTGATTAAAATGAGTCATATCTTCGTTAGTCTTAAGGCATTCAACTGCCAAAAACGTGTAAAATTGGAATCAGATGTGGCATTAAATTTATATCTGAGTTTTCACCCACACAATTTGTTTGACGCTACATACAAACTAGTCTGTTTTTTTTTTCTCACATCAAAAACAAATATTATATAAAAATAAAATTGCCTATGGCTGCCCACTGCTCTGAGTTTGTGAGTGTTTACTTTTTTTTTTTTTTTACGTTTTTTTTATTTTACAATCTAATGGCCACATTGACAAATCCTTACTTTCATTTACTTTAATATTTAGTAAATAATTGTCTATAGCTACCCCTTTATAACTGTTAAAATTGTACAAAACGCATCCAAATATCCAAAAATATTTCATGTTTGTGAAGATAAAATGAGCAACTTTGCCATCACGACAGTGTTTTGTGTTCTCGTGGACTGTCAGATCGCTGGACATCAGCGCTGATCTCTGTTGACATGAAAATGCTCGGGCATTACAGGGAAATGTCAAAGTCCTTGGAACATTCAGACCGTTCCTGAAATCCGCCTGCATGTGCTCGGCATATGCTCGCTTTTTGCCGTTGTTCAGGGAATCTGGCTACACCGGTACATTTTATCTCGGCCTAAAGGAGGTTTTGATCTGTTTTTCCTGAGGTGTTCAGTCCAAATCTTTGTTGGAGAATCTTTTTTTTTTCTGGACACACTCCACAGGTTATTAGAAGTATCAAGTATATCACATGACTGTCTGGGCCTGAGGATGATGACATCACCAGATCGGCAAGAATTCACCTTGCGTGTGTCCTGAGAGGCCAAGATGTTCAGAAGAATCTACAGTGGTACCCCGACTTACGAATGTCCTTATCAACGAAAACCCTACTAACGAAATGCATCGCCGCAAATATTTCGTCCCGACTTGCAAAAAAAATTTGACATACAAAACGAGCGCGTCTTGGTCTTACCGCGAGCAGACATGATTTTTGTTTAATCCTCACGCACATCAAATAAACAAAACAACAACAAAAGCACTGGTTAGTTTCAAATGTATTGCTTCCAAAATATATAATGAGCTGGTATTTTCCTACAATGGATTCTGCACGTCTGGAGTTGGTGCTGTGTAAACAGACTCGCAGCTCTGTGAGGAGAGTAGAGGAGAGGACAGCCTCTCTCACACACACACACACACACACACACACACACACACACACACACACACACTCACTCACTCACTCACTCACTCACTCACTCACTCACTCACTCAGCGGGAGTTTGAAGCAGTTTCAAAGTCACTAACTTGCAAATAGGACTGTAGAAGTTCAGCATGGCTGCGCTAATCTCACTGGGTGTTACACTCTATATGGTCCTGGCGGAGGAACATTCTGATGACGTTAGTTCCGTGTCTGTGTGACGTCAATTCAAGATGGTGGTCACCGTTCATGTGAGTTTGTCTGCTGTATTATTACTCTACTGTACCTTTACAAACAATTACCAATGGGCAATTTTAACAACCACTTTGCTACATGTTTTTATTACATTTATTAACAATAGTTTCACTTGTAAAAAAAACCTTTGTCTGAATTCACGAACTCATGGCACGGATTAGATGATTTGCATGTAAAATGCTCAGCTAACGAAATTCCCGCCTAATGAAACAGCGGTCGGCACGGATTAATTTTGTAAATCGGGAAAACTTCAGGAAAAATGAAAGGAATGTTGTTTATTTTACTGATAAGGCCCGGAAATGGAAAAAGTGGTCGAATGTGGATGGTTGGATGGATGGATAAATACTGATGTGAACGTGTAACTTTCACCAAAGTTGGTCTAATGGGGTGGAAAAAATCTTGTTGAACTTGCAACCAAGAGGTCACAGGTTCGAATCTCCGATTATATGGTTATTAAATTAACTCTGGTTTTATACCCCTACTCTTTTTCTCCAGCTGAATCATTAGCGCTTGCAACACTAAGGTTACAGGTTCGATTCTCGAGGAAGGCTACATTTCTCAGAGGAAGCACCGGATATTGCAATATATTTTATATTTATTACATATAGCCTGTCAATTCCTTTAGGTAATGGCCAACTAACAGCTGTTGGTTTTTTTGTCTTATTTTTGACCGCTTGTATTTTTCATCACCATATTTAAGTGAATAAAAGCACATCGCTGCAGATTTTTCTGGCACAAAATTATATTAATATTTGAACAGAAGCACCTCCTTACTTTTTTGGTTTTCTGACTTTTTAGAAACCTAAAAATTCTGGCTAATCACATCTATTATCTAAAAAATAGAACGCTAAATGTTGTTGAGTGTAGGGCAGACAGAGAACAGAGTTCACCGTGTTATTTAATTTAATTTAATTTATTTTTATTTATTTCATTGTTATTTATAAAATGAGTATATAAACACCCACCAAGTTTTTGAGCTTCTAAAATCGGAAAAAGGGCTATAATGCTTATATTTGCATAAATATGGTAATTTAAAATGTAGTTTTGTGTAGATAAGAAGCAAAAAAATGAATAAATATTCGATAAACATGGATAATTTTCTGAACATTTTCAAAACATTTTCAAATATTGGATAACAATGGAATATTTTCAGAATATTTTCAGATTATTTAATTTTTTGACCGTTTCCTCCCTCACATACCTTTTCTCTTGTCCTGATGTCACAGGGCCCCTTGCTTTCCATAACAAAGGCCCGTCTAACACTCAGCAAACCGTGTGTGTGTGTGTGCGTGTGCGTGTGTGTGACCTGCCCTCCACCCCGACTCTTTCCCTCTGGGCATTTAGACGTGTCAGGTGTCACCGACATCTGCGCAAGTGGGACTTTTTTTTTTATTCCTGTGCATGCGAGTGTGTTTCTGTGTCTTTCACGCGAAATCAGAACCATTTGTTCCCTAATGAACAACTTTTAACATAATAAATTGATCAAATGGAATCTCACGGAGCAAAAGTGAGTCTGCGCGAGCCGATGTTTTTGGTTAGTTAACTGAGGTAATTGGAACGATGACATGACATCGGAATTCTTTGATTATGAGCTAAGAGAGTTTGTGCTGTTTGACACACACACACACACACACCCACACATTTATGTCCTCTTGCCCTTTTGCTTACCCCCTCTTTCCTTTTCTTTTTTATTTTAAAGACCCCCAGCTGGAAAGTTGAGGTTTTTGGCCACAATGTTTGTGTGCTTTTTGCAAGCAATGCATAGTTGCACACACCAGAGGATTGGCTAATCAAAACTGGGCCTGTGTTTGTAGCTAGCACACACACACACACACACACACACACTTCCTGTTCTTAGAAACATATACATACATGATATCACAACCTCTGCGAGTACGTTTAGCTTCCTTTGGTTTATTCAAATTTTAACTTTAAAAAAGCAACAAAAGCAAAAACATGCATTGGGATGTTTAATCACACACATCCGAGACTGTTTTTTAAAACACAATCCTCAATAAGGAATTCTGAATCATCTCATTCAACTGGACCACAACTGCCATGTGCTTTTTTGTGTGTATGTGTGTGTGTGTGTGTGACTGTGTTTGTGTATACATTCGTGAGTGAGAGAGTGTGTGTATGTGATTGTTTGTGTATTTGCAATGTGTGGGAGAATGCTTTTTTGTGTGTGTAGGTGTGTGTGTGAGAGTGTGTGCTCTTTTGTGCATTTGTATCG
The DNA here is from genome assembly GCA_028031935.1 of Paedocypris micromegethes. Taxonomy (NCBI): domain Eukaryota; kingdom Metazoa; phylum Chordata; class Actinopteri; order Cypriniformes; genus Paedocypris; species Paedocypris micromegethes. Next base: position 3,510,128 of record CM051504.1, read on the forward strand.
TTGAGTATTTGTGTGTGTTGCTGTGTGCTTTTTGTGTGTATGTGCTTTTGTGTAATTGTGGATGTATTTGTGTGTGTGTGT